>OY740770.1:56431805-56542076 GCA_963513935.1 Aphrophora alni | reverse complement strand
TATTTATAATGATGGATTAGCTCTGTTAAAAATATGTATTATTATCAATTAATAAAAAATATTAAAGTTCTTGAGCACCATATATTAAAAACAGCTGTTTTGTTTTTATACTATAATATAAAAGCAAGATAATCGCTTTTTAAGTAGACATTTTTTTAGTTTATACTTGACACTAGAATAAAATAAATAAATAATATTTAATAAAAATTTGTAATGCAATAATTTGCTTTATTTATAATTGCTATCACTGCAGGTATCGTGAGGCATATCAAATTAACTACACTGAAAACGTTTCATTTTAGCTAACTTAACTGCACGAATATTTCTCTAAAAATAAAATACAAAATACAATTTTTCATTCTGTAAACATTAGTGTTTACACATATAATTTTCCAATAAATATGTAAATGTTGACAATGAATAATAATCAGTAATAAATGTAATTAGTCGACGCTTTCATTATAATTACAGTATATGGCTTGCCATTTGTCATAAATAGAAAATTAAAAAAAAAAAGTCTAACGGAAAATATAACAAATTATAATAACTACAACACTGTTACGTATTACTTTAACATTTTGATATGTCAGATTCTTATTTGGTAATATTATTTATAAAGTCAAAGTTAACCTCTGTTGTTTGCTTTATCCATCACACCTAGAAACAAACACCATGTAATTTGAAGTCTTATATTATATTATAAATGATCTTAGGTTCAGCTCTCAACTCGTCTATTCATCATAAGGAAACTTTTGTAAGAGATTTTTCAAGATGAAGCTTTCTGCGTATATTAAGGTAACACTTTACCTCCTTCATCGTTATTGAGATTAAACAGCCACGTAAATCTTGATAAAAATATGGAACAGAATTTTTATTACACTTACACTCACATAATTTACGCTTCAGGCATTACTAACTTTATCTTTGAAACTTTAGTATTAATAAAAAATAAATCCTGTCTGGTTTTTCTCAAAAAAAGGGAATTTACATGTACAAAGAGTAGAAAGGGAGTTTTCATGCTCTAAGTTGCTCTTTGGCGACATCGAAACAATTTTGAAAGTTTTAACTGATCCTGTTGAATTCTTTTGTAATTAAAACATACAATTCAATTTAAATAATCGGCACCAGTTACTTGATGCTTATGGTACTTAGGAGTAGAGATTAAGAAAACGACAGCTTGAATGCATATATTAATAGATACATCATCTAAATATTGGTACATATAGATATATACATACACCCATCATATAGGCGGATTGGTTATTGAGTACAATGTGAGATCCGGTGCTTAAAGATATCGTACTAATTATGTCATCGTGCTAAGGTGTAGAAAATGGTAACTTTCCGAACACATCCCCCAATAAATAAATTCTCTTGTTTTTTTATTTAATTAAAACAAACTACGACATTGATAAAATAGCAACATTAAAATAACATCACCTAAATCGTACACTGCCTAGTTAACGAAAATTACATAAATTGCGTTGTGAAAAATACAGGAGACTTATGTAATTCATCCTATTTTTGAGCATTAAGGTATTAACTGAACTGGTAAATATGTCAACGAGACAAAGAAAGTTATTAACTCGACAGTAACCTCATAGTAAAAGTAAACTTCCCGTAATAAGTGGCAGCGGAAAATGTAGAATGCGATAGGTTCCCTGCCGGGATAATGAAATATAGAATGAGTTAGAAAAATGAAAATGAAAAATTATATAACAAAAGACACAACTTAGTATTTGATAATGTCAACACTCCTTGAGCAATATGTACACGAGCAATACGCAAAATATCGTCTGGTTTTGATCCAACTCCTTCGTTCTTCCTTAAGGCCATTTGAGAAAGAGTAGATTATTTTCATTTAGTAAAACCAATGACTACATAAATACTATAAGACATGACATAGGATAGGGAAATAGTCTACGCTTTACGGGTGCTGTTCGTCACAAGTTTGACACACAGCTATCAGAAAGCGCTAGCAGCAGGTGCTTGACTGTACGCATCCCACTTGGTTGAGACTGTACAACTGTTGACCTCTCTCTCACAAACCTTCTCACTTACTTCCGTCAGCATAGTCAGTGTTGTCAGTTCGTGCACTGAGGTAAGCGATTCTCGAACTTCCCTCGCATCTCTGGTCCAATATGGGGCATCAGTGCGTTTTCTCTTACCCGACTGAAACATTGTTTGACCGTAGAGCCACCTAGCGCCAGTCACATCAACTTCAGATTCTCTAGCAGAGCGACAGCTCCACACCCTAGCGGGTACTGGTCAACTCAAGAATAAGCGTAGAATATTTAACATGGCCATGTCGTGTCTTATAGTATTTATGTAGTCATTGGTAAAACTAAGTCGTCAATCTTTTACATTAGTTGGATGGGGTGTCCATTTGGTTTTTTTTTCTGCAGAGTATCTAAGTAGTCTTTTCTCAAATGTGTCCAAAAATTTGGTACTAATTGTTGTATGAATGTATTTGAGAGATACCTTACCTGGATTTAAGAGACAAATAATTAGAAGTGGATTTAATGCTTTGATTAAAAAAAATCAATCCATCGCCTTAAGAACATCCGTTTCAATGGGGGTTACCAGATAAGTTATTTTTAGTAGTTTAAAATTTTAAGATTTCTTTAGTTTGACATAATAAAGTTTGTGAGTTCTTAAAATATTAGAAGCTGTTTCTCAAAATCTAGATTGACAGATTTAATCCCAGCTTCACAATATTCAAATAAAATGAGGGGTAAAAAGTGAGTAATAATGTCATTAAATGCATTTAGAAGTTAAGGCGTCTGTGATTTGATATTTTGAAGAATAGTTCAATATATAATAATTTAAATTAATTTAAGAGTAAAGTGTCATTCAAAATTAGTTACAAAGACAAAACACCAATGCATTTATTATGCTACGAAATAGTTGTAAGCGGCCAAATAGCATCCGTTTTCAGAATAAAGACAAATTCTAGATGTACTGATATAGTAGAGGATCATACAAAAAGACAAGAAAAAGCCTTAAAAAGTTGTGACTTGCATTGGTGATCACACTTGTTACCATTCTTAAGGATGAAATCCTCAAACAGATGCCCCTGGAACCAGGAATGGCAATGTTTAAAAAAAGAGATCCAGATGATTTTGATTGACTGGTAATTCATTCAACCTTTTTAAATTTTGCGATTCTGGGTTTTAAGTTAACCATTTACATAAAGTTAACATATAACATAGATTAGTAGTTCTTTTTTAAAAATTAATTAAAAAGAACAATCTGCAAAGTAACAATTGACACTTTATATATATCTAGAAATTTACATTATTTATAAGCCCCAAAAAGATTTAGATAATTTTTAATCAAACCCCCCCCCATACAATTAATTACAAAGTAAGTTAAAAAAAATAGAAAAAGACAATTCATTAAAGTATGTATTGTTACAAAATTTAGTTTTTAAATTATATATATATATTATATATATATATTAAAGTTAACAAAATTTAATTAATAATTACACATAAAATATATAAGAATTAATTAATGACATATAAAATATATAAGTTGGCCAACTGTAAAAGGAAAATTTCTTTTTAAATGTATATATTAACAAAGGGAGATATTTTTTTTTTGTTTGGATTATGTATTGACGTCAATTTTTGAATTTTGAAAATTAACCCCTTTGGTATCGTAAGGTCGAAAGGTGCATGCGTATCCCATCCATATTTTATTTTATTTGCATTATATATATATATATATATATATATATATATATATATATATATATATATATAATCATGTCTAGTTCAACATAATCATCCAAAACTTTATTTCACAAATGCACTTCAAGTTTATTCTGCACCAATTTAAATTCACAGCTTAAGTTGTTGATTAGTTTTCACTTTTGTCCTTTTACATTACTTAAAAGAAAGTCCTCAGGTCTTAGCATGGACTTGAAATTTACTGTAGGAACTTAATTTTTTACAGCATGCTGGAACCAGCTGTATAGGTGGTCTAGCAGAGTAGAACGCTTGTAAGATTCAGATGAGATTGATTACAATAAACTAGATACACTTCATTGAAACTTAACACCATTAGTTATTAAATTTAGAAAACATGAGTTTTCGCACGCCTTTAGAAAAAAATTTTGACTCATGTTGAAGTAAAGTTAAGAACTCTTTATAATTTTGAAAAGGTTGCGACGTGCATTGAAGCTGATCTCAGATCACTCACGCTATCTCTAGAAAAGAGACTACCTCAAGGCTATCGTCTCGGGGCAAGTCCACAGTCGAATCACGTGAGGCTGTTTTCAGACTAGTCCACTAGATTGTAGCAGCTCAAGGCTACTCTAAATTGAAATATTATCACGGGAAACCTGTGCCGGTGAATTTAAAGATGAAAGGTCGGCACACACTTTAATAAGAGGCCCAATTAAGTCAAAATCTTTATGAAATGACTTTATGGTTTAACTCTAGAAGCAGAAAGACCACCCAAAAGATGGTTAGGATTAAAGCAAGCACATTTAATTGAGCAATGTAATTGTTTACGTCATACTTGTTTTGCGGATAGTATCAAATTAAAACAGCTATTAACGCATAAATAAATACTTCATATGAAACAATAAATGATTTAATAATAAAATAAATTGTGTCCAATTACAAGTATTATTTTATTAAACACCTAGAATTGCCTAGACATTTATTTACATTATTGTTTCTTAGCAGAAATTATATGTTTATAATCAAACAACTCAGTAAAATGGCAATCAGTTACGCCAGGTAATAATCAAAGGATTGTACAAGGTTGATGAGGTATAATCAGCTGATGTATGATACACCATCCCTTACATTTGAAAGTTCCACTTATATCTAGTTAAAATCATATTTTCCTTATACAAAAGTATAGAGTTCCACTTTTAGTTACTTGTATAATACTGATAAGTTCGTTACTATCACATTTACATACCATAGTAAGGTTACACAATAACTAAGAGTTTCTCATGATTTCATCAGGGTCTGTTGACGTAAGTAAAGTATTTTAAAAAAATATTATTTTCAATCCGGGATAAAATTATTAAGTAGCATACACTGCAACACTTACTTGTTTAAAAAAATATATATATATATAATACAACAATAAATTTGTTTTATTTGCTGGAATAGCAGGCGAAAGACAAAGGATATGTAGTAGTATTAATAATATTTCGCTGGCCTGAATTACGAAAGAGATTACTCCAAGCTCTCCTCTATGTTTTGAGTCCATTAGGCAGAATATTGTATAAATACAATATATTTTTCTATATTTCATGTATCTATATTTGTAAATTGTTTCTCGTAAACGGCTCTAAAGATAATCAGCAGACTGTAGCCTATTTCAAAACATTTTCACTTACGAGGAATTCAATTATCTAGAGCTCACTTTCGGAAGAATTTATATTGGGTGTTGAAATTGTGACACAATTTAAGTTTTCTTATCAACCAATATAAAAATATACACTTATAACAGCTGATTTGTCGACATTAATATTTCAACAGAAGGAAAGATTTGGCATAGCCAAGACGCCCTAGACCAATGTAAAACATTTAGTTTATGACACTTGATTATGTCCATAGGCTTTAAACAATTCAACACAGATGGTTAAGGCTTATCCTTGATCTCTTAGAAGCATTTTCAAATTAAGTTATCACTGAAACCAATACACAATTGTAATACAACACAATGATAGGTTAGGTTAGGTTTAGCCTAGACGATATGTAACATTTTCTAACATTAAAAATATTAAGTTACTCAAAATAATTAAACTAACAAGTAAATTGTAAACATGAAATGTATTTAATTGGATAAAGGGAAAACATAGTTTACGATAAGCGTTAATAACTTCAGTTCTGAATATACAAGCATACTGTCTACAAATTTAAAGTTGATGTAACTCCCTCTATATAGCCAAACTTGATATATTATCTGCCTTCCACCTTTAAAAATTAATAAAGGAAAGATAAATATACAGTTCGTAATCAATATTAAGTTCATAATTTGGAGCATACTTTGTGAGGATAAACTTTGAACATTAAATAAATATTATCAAAACAGATTAAAATGTAATATTAATTAATGGAATGGTTAGGAACAATTATATATGTATTAACTTCTGTGTATTGTGTTAATAGCAATTACACAAACAATATAAACACAGGTTGTCTGTAATCGTAATAACCAAACATTATATTAATTTGGTGATGAACTACCAACATTGCAATTCAGCCAGAATGATGGCTCTGTCGGTTAAACAGTGCAATATTAAATTAAACGTAACGTACTCAAAATCAACAATGGTTTTGTTAATTTCATTAATAAATTTGCTATTCTAAATTATCAAATTAGTATTGGAACTCTTTTGCACTCATGTTTCTAGATAAATAATTGTAACTACTAAAAAAACATATTTTTTAACAAACGTTATGACTGTTAAAACCACCACAGTTTACTTAAAGAGAAAAAAAAATCCAGATCAACGACTAGCAGCTTCTATGTTAGGTGTGAACCGATTCATAATGGGAATTTATGAGAAAATCAATAAATAACACTTTTAATATGTACAAATTTGTAAATAATTACAACTTATGGTGAACCTTCTTTATAAATTTGATATTTATTTCACGCAATTTGAAAAAAACAAACAAATTAATTAGCCGAATCGAGGATTATCATCAACGGCATATAGGTTATGCGATTCAGAATAAATTATATGTTGTAAATATCATTAGTAATTTCATATTGTGTGTGTTGCAACGCACCCCCCCCCCCCAATGGGTAACTCCGCGACTCCGCGGTACAGAGGGGCTTGCAAGACCCTACCAGGACTCTCACTACTTTTATTTCTTTATTTACTGGAGGTAGAAAATGCTTTTTCTATTGCCTACCTTTCTAAGTCCCTGATAAGGCTCTTAATTTTATGTTACACACAAGATCAAATTATTTTCTTCAAACTTATGCTAACACATGAAATATATATATATATATATATATATATATATATATATATATATATTAAATTCACTTCTTATTCTATCTTACCTCTTTTAAACTTCAGGCTCTTTCTCAAAGGGTGTGCCCTTTGGAGCTAATCAATTTATCAAATCAAAATTTGCTCTTTTTAATTTAAATTTACTACTTGTGAGCACTTACTTCTTCTTCTTTATTTGAATTTAAGAATTTATTTGAATAGGATAGTTTCAATTAAGAATACAAGACAACGAAATTTTACAAATTTATTGAATTAGGCACAATTTAATTTTTATCTCAGAAAACTATGGATTTAGTAAATAAATCTCTTACAAGTTTTGTCGCCTTTTTCTTCAATTTACATTAAAAGTTTCTTTTTCAAACAACTTGAAAATTATTTATCCTACGTAATTCTAACAATACTAAATCTAACAATATATTCTTAATCTAACACATTTATTTTTCTTAAACCCTTTTATTTTATTTTGTTCCAATCTGTTACTTGATTTTATTTTAAAATTTGACTCGAATTAATTTTATTTGATTACTCTTTACTTTATTTAATTAAAATTGACTTTATTACTGACTCTTTACTTTATTTTAAAATGTTATTATTGAATTCTATTAATTTTAGGAATTTTGAACTTTTCTCAAGTTTAATAAAAAATAAAATTTTATTTATTAAAAAAGCTAGATTTATGCAGTACCTTGTTTTTGTGAATTGCACAAGTCCGCTCGTCCTGATTCTGAGGATGGTTGTGGATCAAACTTATTATTCAAAGGAAATTAAGTAAAGATTATTTAAAAAAATTGTTGTTTTACATATTTTATTCAAATGATACACATATGTTTATGTTATGCAGGTGATCTATAGCTATTTCTGTGTTTGTGCTCATTACATAAATTTAAGAATATACACTAATATATGTGTTGGTTGAGATAAAAAATTTGGAAACACATTCTTTCACAAGGTTACCTTTTGTAAATAGGTAGCTGAAAAATTATTCAATTTTAAATTGGTCCATAAAGTGACAAAATTTTATTTAAAATCAAAATTTAATCTTAAAAATTGAAGTAAAGTTATCAAAACAGAAAATTTCTAACTGTTGATTGGTAGGTACTACTAGTGCCTTCACACTTTTAAGCAGACCTCGTCTTGTCTGTGAATTACGTTCTTGTCTTTATAATAAGTTTGGGGGGGGGGGGAGCTACTTTTTTATTTGGTTATCAACGGCATATTAATCATAATTGTATTACATAAATACATTATTGCTTCATGACATAAAAACAAATATTTTAAAGACGTTAAAAATTTCATTTCACAATGTTTGATTTTCAGTAGCAATTAATCGTTGCTACAAAAAAATAACCTTTAGCAAGAGGAGCAAGTAGTACAATTGCGACATCATTTGCAGAGTTATTCAGAACTGTAATAGCCCTTTGCAAACCATTCATTCACAATACAGAGTGTACTGCCAAGCGTTGGAAATGGCTCTCCACTTATTGGTTCTACAAACTGCTTCAATAACAAACCAACTTTTACTACAATTTTCTCCCCAAACTACGCAAAAATACTTTAATATGGCTTGCATAATACAGTGGAGCTCTCGCTCAAACATATATAACAAATCTTAATATGACTTATTACACGCACGTTATTCATGCCAATGTTAACAAAATAAATAACTTTGAAACATGTAGATTTTAACTCTTTCTTTAATTGCAAAGTTAAATTTCATAAATCATTTACAATAAAAAACAATTATCTTACAAACTTAATGAACTTATTACTTATACAATTAACATCTTAACCTACTACTTATTCTAAGTACATAGATAAATACAAGTTACTTATTCTACAATGTCTTAATCTAAAATAAAGAAATAGGAATGCATCATAATTGTTTTGATAAAATGCTCCGGCTAACTGAAATTTATTGTTATTTATTAATTGATTTTACTTTCTTTTTACGCTGTTCTTTGGTGACTATAATTTACTTAAAATATAAAATAAAATTTGGTGGTAGTATGTTTAATTGAAATTGTTCATTATTTGTACATTTCGAATCTGAAGTTCTATTACAGCTCCAATGTTCCTGGTTCCTTGAACGTGGTTCCCGTGTAGACTGCCAGTAGATGGATTGATTTTCCTTAATCTTTTCGACGAATCTTCTTTTCTTCACACACTCCTATTTTCCCACACTATTTGGCAAAATGATTAGTTTTAATTTATTCGATTATAATTCCTGTTCAAACACTTGTAGAACGACGCTATTACTCACACACCTTTATGACGACGACTTTTTTTAACTTATAAATGACGATTATCTTTTAATTATACTTCGAAGATTATTATTAAACACTTGTACAAAACGACGCAGTTACTATTTAATTTCGGCGGTTGATTTCGGCTAAATCTTTCACCACCTTTTTTTTTCTTTTTGCTATTAAGAGAAACACTTTCTCCGGAACAACCTTCTTCAATAAGTTCTGCACCAAAAAGACCCCTTGCGTTTCTCTTCTACCCTTATTTATAATTTTTATTTTCAAACTGCTTTATTACGATCCTCTGCATTCATTGGCTTATTTTAAATCTTTTACTTTACTTCAGAATTGACGCAATTCCTTTCAGTGGTCCTTTTCAAATAATTTCGGTTGAAGGTGTTGAACTTTTAAATGCTTTATTTGACTCCTTGACTGACTGACTGTAAAACCATTTTTTCTAGCTGTCAACCCTTTCAACCCTTCACAATTTATGGCCTGCCGCGCACTGACCTTTTGGGAGTTACAAAATGCAAAATGATTCACCTTTCATCAATATTCAATGTTAGACATGTATTTTTTTCTATGTAACAACAGTATTCACCCTGGTGTTTACATAATTTAAATAAACCATGTAATTGGCTTAACATTATTAGATTGACCAAAGCAACTAAGGTGTGAAATTAAAATCTGTAAATTTTCCTCTGCGACTTACCGGAGCAAAGCCCTGTAATCGAAATAATTTGATCGTAAAGTCTTTCCACAAAAGCAATCGACTGTGTTCCTTGTCACCCACCCTCCTCTTAGTTGTAAATAAAGTTGAACTATACTCACTTTACCCAAAAAGTTACACAAATACAAATATAAATATATTTTTACAGTGTACTATGTATGTAGGTACGCGAGCTGTTGGCTATACATACATGGAAATGTATATAAACGGGAATGTATATAAAATAAACTAATCATAATTAAGGAAACATACTCTCTCTCTCTCTCTCTCTCTCGCTCGCTCTCGCTCATTCACTCTCTTACACACGAATACACAAACACACACTGTTGTTTTCATCGAGCTCATATTTATGTGAATTAATTATTTTGTTTCAGTATTAAATTGTTTGCTTCATTTTAGTACTAAGTATTATTTGGTACAATATACTCGTAACCGTAGAATTAATGAGAGATGATAAGTTCATTAAGTCAAAATTCGAAACAGTTCCTGATAACTAAAGAATAGCAGCATTTGTAACTAAGTTTACTTCTTTCTTTATATTGTGTTATAAAGGCAATAATGGCCTAAGATTTTTTTGCCTTAAAAATCCAACCAAAAACAAATATGTATAGGGGTATAATCGTTACAATTTTTAACATTCTAATCGTTTCTTAAAGCGAATTTTCCAAAGACGTTGGAGGAGTGAAGTATATAATATGCAATACTGTAAATTAAAAATCACCTAAGGAATATATATTAATATGTAATCTTTCAGTCGCTTCATTACTTTTGTTATCTATTTCTTAAGAATAGCCTCTTAAGCGTTGTTTCCTCAAAGAAACTAAATTATAATAGAATCTGACCTCTATTAAAAAGTTACGAACGAATAGACTAGGATAATTATTTAATTGGATTCATTAACTGAATTTCTAACTTTACAAAACTTCAAGTTAAATCCACTTGCAATCTTGTCTAAGACTTAAATATTTCAATTCACCATTCCCATGGATAACGTTAAGTTAGAGTTTGCAACCTAATTGATTTAGTGTATCGAGTTACCAGAAAAAATTGTTTTCTTATATTGTACAATCGCAGCAGGAATTATATATTTTTAATAGATTATTATTTTATTGTTTTATAGTCTCCTATCATGTTATTAAAATGAAATTTGTTGGAACTTTAATACAGACAAATATAGAATTATCATGAAGTAGAATTTGTTTGTGATTATAAGTGGTCATCTGTGAAGATATTTCCTAAATGTTTTTTCTCAATCAAAAAAAGGTAACGTTCTAATCTCAATAAAATAAGGAATGCAATTTTAGAATATTTCCTCAACAAGTAAACCTTCACGACATCATTTCGAATTCATCCTTCCTAAAATATGTCTTATCACTTACTTTTCACTGTTAATATTATTTAAGCAGGTAATAAGATAATATTATTTAATCAATGAGACAATTATATTACGTATACAGACAAATATAATTATACACTATAATCTATGATATAAAGAATAAATAGGTAAACAAATAAAGGTAATTCCAAACTATTACTTTTTTCAAGTATATTTCTATTAAGAATATGTTAAATTTTTTTACACTCCAAATACAAATTCGACACTTTCAGAAAAGAGTTTTCAAGTTTCCTTTAAATTGAGAATTTAGCGCTTTGATGTGCGACAGCTAAAGGTTATCCGCAGCTCCAAATATCTACGGATCCAACAAACACATCTAGGCAATCAATAATGTGATACTAACTTGCTGTTTTAATATCCCCCCCCACTACAAATCCTTTATAAAACCCAAGGATGTTCTACAAGAACTTATCGCCATTGGGAAGTTCAATTTTCGTAGGAAATATTTTTAATGTTATTATAAAACTATAACTGGTTCATTTTGAGTTTACAGTAGTTGTTTTAAAACGTAATGTATAGTATTCTTGTACTAATATATACTTGGAAAGAAATTAAATAGATTAAGTATAAATAATATCAAAAGTGCGACACATATCAAATTGGTTTAAAAAGTACCCACGAGAAACAAACAAGTAAAAAGATTATTATTTATATTTTGAGATATTTTGTAATTTTTTTCTATAGTTTAACAACTTCACACAAAGGCCATGGAAATAGATTTTTATAGAATTCCAAATTTAAGAGAGATTATTTAATAGTAAAATATCAAAGCAACGAAATCAAAATTCTAATTTGTAATTGCCATGGGATTGTCGATGGCCAAATTGATGGATTTTAATATTGTATCTATATATCATATTACGATACGCAAGAAATGTACATTAAAAATAATAATGTTATATACTAATATTTTTGACAGTTATTGTACAACAGTCAAACTACAATAATGTATTATATCATGAAACACGAAGATAAAATTTGTTTTCCATTACTCAATTAACAAATATCAGGTGATCATTTGGAAGATATGGTTAACCAATGTGTTTGTTAAGATATGGTAAAAACATTATAATTGTTTTATATTTATTACAAAATTTTTGTTAAATATTTTTCTGTTTTACACGAGGTAATAAATTTAAGTTTTATTTAAATTTAATATGTAACTTTCTATAAATATTTTGTAAAGTCAGGTTTCTTTTAAAAGTCTTATGAGTGAAGAGAATTGTTAATACTATTAAGTATTAATGGCAATAATTCACTTGTTCAAAGTCTATGTTTCTATAAAATAATGAAATCCAAAACTAACTCTATCTAAAACGTACGTTCAGTTGATATTAGAGGTCCTTTTCAAAACGAAAACCAAAATGTTTGTTTACAGATGTAATTAAACTCGAGGTGAAAATTCTTTCATCTGTGTATTTGTGAGATAAAAAAAAAAGTCACTCATATATTTATTAAGACAAATATTTTGTTACAATTCAATCCTTTATTTGACTCGTATTTTTATTTTTAATATAATCTAATGGTTCAGTACTCAATTAACCTTTAATGACAATTACTAACGAGAATAACTATCTCCTATCTTATTACAATGTTACAATTTTCTTATTTTTATCATTAAACCAAAAGAATGTTTGTGGTCCAAAAGAATTAAAATTCCCTTAATAATTATGCTAAATCAACAAATTATTTCTCGAAAATTTTTCTTCTTTATTTCGTTGCATAAAAATACTTTTGATTATATTCAAAAAGATAAAATATTTCATAATTTAGAAGTGTAGTGCAGACGTTAAGCATAGGATATATGAACAATAAACAAAATAACTTTCTCATTGTTAATAAATTTAATATCTTTTCAGCTTGAAGTCTCATTTAAAACAGATTAAAATTTCTATATACTATTCCACAGTCCTACTCAAAAGGAGTTTATTCCGTTCACTATATTTCTATGATTTTGAATTTTGTTCTGCAGGACATTTTTTGTGTGAGTTTAAGATCTAGGGACTAGAGACTTTATACCTCAAGAATAAAATTGCCTTAAAATTACTGTAGATACACCACTTCCTGTCATCGAATGGTTCAGATATTTACTACATGCTTTCATTCTGTTACAGGCAATATCTATATATTTGTCTCACTATCTATAGGCGCGTTAAAATAATAATTGAATTGATATTAAAATAGATACACAATTAGATAAAGCAAAAGATAAATATATAGGTTGCTCAAGATATGGTAGGGAGAACTAGGTTATTTAATATTATACACCGTAGTACAATTATTTTTATTATCTAACTATACTACGTATATAATAATTAGTAAATAAGTTTTTTTTTTAATTTCACTTCTATTGATCCATTACGATTACAAGTTTTGACTGCACGTAAGACATTTCCAGATTATTGGCCTCTTTCGATCCTGTGTTGACTTTATCATTTTTGGGACTTTACATGTCGATTTTATGGGATATAGTAAATAACAACAATAAAACTCTTTAAAACCATATTTATAAAACTTTTAAAAACATTACGTTTATTTTAAAAATAGTAATTTAATACATACCAACGGAATATATTTTTCACATAAAACCAAAGTTGTTTTTGTTGATTACAATCTTGGAGAAGAAAAAATAATTAAACCATCACAATTTATTTTTAAGCCATTATTGTTATACATAATAACTGATATTTTATACATTATCACAAACTATCTTTACATAATTAATTATTATTATTATTATTACATAATAAGATGATTATATAGCTTTTAATCAAGCTGTGTAAATACTATGCATCATTAAATTGTCACATTTTGTATTACGGGTGTTCAATAAGATATTACGTAATCTTTCATAAAATGAAAACAAGTTTCATCTATAATCACTAACGCGAACAATAAACAAAATAATTACTCTCAAGAAATAAATATAGTACTGACCTTTCCTTATTCTGCTAGTTAATTACAAAGACTTGACAATTAGTGTAATTAACTGTAAATCCTAATATTTCATGTTACATATTTAATTCCAAAGGAAATACAAGTGCTCATATAACCAGCACATTCAGACTCGTTACGTGATGAGTACAAAGGTGACGTTTGTGAGATAATTTTTTTTTTTTTTTTTTGGAATAAAGTCTGTCTAATGTTTCAGAGTCTAAAAGATTATGAACATTCTTTTGATAAATTTGGTATATAGGCATACGTGATTATATCTCTGGAAGCATTATCTATAAATTATTTTATTGGTTATTCACACAGTATACAAGGTATAAGAATATTTTTACTAATCGCCACAAATTCTGTTTTTTGACTAAACTTCATTTTTCATGCCTTCAAAATAACTTGTTTTTGATATGCAGTCCGTATGCAGTCATTGACTCTTGTTGTTTTAATCATTATCGTCTCTACGATAGGTCTACAACAATAAGGATACCAACATGAAATTTGATAGAGTATTATCACATAGTGAACCCTATTAAAATTCAGACAAATCTAACTAAAAATATCAACATGGTACATCAATATCGAAATAAAATATTTATCTCAACGCGGAAGATCTATAATAAAAAGTAGTGAATGTATGGTCGCAATATGTAGCCGAAATATGGTCACGAGCGTAACGTGTGGAGGCTACTTCACATATATACAGCTTCAAGTACCGTCAGGGCCAGGATATAGTCACGAGCGTAGCGTGTATAGACTACTTCACATATATAAAGCTTCAAATACTGCCATGGCCAAGATATAGTCACGAGCGTAACATGTGGAGGCTACTTCACATATATACAGCTTCAAGTATAGTCAGGGACAAGATATAGTCACGAGCGTAGCGTGTGGAGGCTACTTAACATATATACAGCTTCAAGTACCGTCAGGGCCAAGATATAGTCACGAGCGTAGCGTGTGGAGGCTACTTCACATATATACAGATTCAAGTACCGTCAGGGCCAAGATATAGTCATGAGCATAGCGAGTGGAGGCTACTTCAAATATATACGGCTAAAAGTACCGTCAGGGCCGATATATAGTCAAGAGCGTATCGAGCTGAGGCTACTTCACATATATACAGCTTCAAGTACCGCCAGGGCCGAGATATAGTCACCAGACTAAAGTGTGGAAGCTACTTCACATATTTACAACTTCAAGTACCGTTAGGGCCGATATATAGTAACGAGCGTATCATTCTGAGACTACCTCACATAAATACAGATTCAAGTACCGTCAGGGCCAAGATATAGTCACGAGCGTAGCGTGTGGAGGCTACTTCACATATATACAGATTCAAGTACCGGCAGGGCCAAGATATAGTCATGAGCATAGCGAGTGGAGGCAACTTCAAATATATACGGCTAAAAGTAGCGTCAGTGTCCGGGACGAGATATAGTTATGAGCATAGCGAGTGGAGGCTACTTCACATATATACAACTTCAAGTACCGTCAGGGCCGATATATAGTAACGAGCGTATCATTCTGAGGCTATTTCACATATATACAGATTCAAGTACCGTCAGGGCCAAGATATAGTCACGAGCGTAGCGTGTGGAGGCTACTTCACATATATACAGATTCAAGTACCGTCAGGGCCAAGATATAGTCATGAGCATAGCAAGTGGAGGCTACTTCAAATATATACGGCTAAAAGTACCGTCAGGGCCGATATATAGTCAAGAGCGTATCGAGCTGAGGCTACTTCACATATATACAGCTTCAAGTACCGCCAGGGCCGAGATATAGTCACCAGACTAAAGTGTGGAAGCTACTTCACATATTTACAACTTCAAGTACCGTCAGGGCCGATATATAGTAACGAGCGTATCATTCTGAGGCTACTTCACATATATACAGATTCAAGTACCGCCATGGCCGAGATATAGTCACCAGCGTAAAGTGTGGAAGATACTTCACATATATACAACTAAAAGTACCGTCAGTGTCCGGGACGAGATATAGTCATGAGCATAGCGAGTGGAGGCTACTTCACATATATACAGCTTCAAGTACTGTCCGGGACGAGATATAGTCATGAGCATAGCGAGTGGAGGCTACTTCACATATATACAGCTTCAAGTACTGTCAGGGCCAAGATATAGTCATGAGCATAGCGAGTGGAGGCTACTTCACATATATACAGCTTCAAGTACTGTCCGGGACGAGATATAGTCATGAGCATAGCGAGTGGAGGCTACTTCACATATATACAGCTTCAAGTACTGTAAGGGCCAAGATATAGTCATGAGCATAGCGAGTGGAGGCTACATCACATATATACAGCTTCAAGTACTGTCAGGGCCAAGATATAGTCATGAGCATAGCGAGTGGAGGCTACTTCACATATATACAGCTTCAAGTACTGTCCGGGACGAGATATAGTCATGAGCATAGCGAGTGGAGGCTACTTCACATATATACAGCTTCAAGTACTGTCAGGGCCAAGATATAGTCATGAGCTTAGCGAGTGGAGGCTACTTCACATATATACAGCTTCAAGTACTGTCAGGGCCAAGATATAGTCATGAGCTTAGCGAGTGGAGGCTACTTCACATATATACAGCTTCAAGTACTGTCAGGGCCAAGATATAGTCATGAGCATAGCGAGTGGAGGCTACTTCACATATATACAGCTTCAAGTACTGTCCGGGACGAGATATAGTCATGAGCATAGCGAGTGGAGGCTACTTCACATATATACAGCTTCAAGTACTGTCAGGGCCAAGATATAGTCATGAGCATAGCGAGTGGAGGCAACTTCAAATATATACGGCTAAAAGTACCGTCAGTGTCCGGGACGAGATATAGTTATGAGCATAGCGAGTGGAGGCTACTTCACATATATACAACTTCAAGTACCGTCACGGCCGATATATAGTAACGAGCGTATCATTCTGAGGCTATTTCACATATATACAGATTCAAGTACCGTCAGGGCCAAGATATAGTCACGAGCGTAGCGTGTGGAGGCTACTTCACATATATACAGATTCAAGTACCGTCAGGGCCAAGATATAGTCATGAGCATAGCGATTGGAGGCTACTTCAAATATATACGGCTAAAAGTACCGTCAGGGCCGATATATAGTCAAGAGCGTATCGAGCTGAGGCTACTTCACATATATACAGCTTCAAGTACCGCCAGGGCCGAGATATAGTCACCAGACTAAAGTGTGGAAGCTACTTCACATATTTACAACTTCAAGTACCGTCAGGGCCGATATATAGTAACGAGCGTATCATTCTGAGGCTACTTCACATATATACAGATTCAAGTACCGCCATGGCCGAGATATAGTCACCAGCGTAAAGTGTGGAAGATACTTAACATATATACAACTAAAAGTACCGTCAGTGTCCGGGACGAGATATAGTCATGAGCATAGCGAGTGGAGGCTACTTCACATATATACAGCTTCAAGTACTGTCCGGGACGAGATATAGTCATGAGCATAGCGAGTGGAGGCTACTTCACATATATACAGCTTCAAGTACTGTCAGGGCCAAGATATAGTCATGAGCATAGCGAGTGGAGGCTACTTCACATATATACAGCTTCAAGTACTGTCCGGGACGAGATATAGTCATGAGCATAGCGAGTGGAGGCTACTTCACATATATACAGCTTCAAGTACTGTAAGGGCCAAGATATAGTCATGAGCATAGCGAGTGGAGGCTACATCACATATATACAGCTTCAAGTACTGTCAGGGCCAAGATATAGTCATGAGCATAGCGAGTGGAGGCTACTTCACATATATACAGCTTCAAGTACTGTCCGGGACGAGATATAGTCATGAGCATAGCGAGTGGAGGCTACTTCACATATATACAGCTTCAAGTACTGTCAGGGCCAAGATATAGTCATGAGCTTAGCGAGTGGAGGCTACTTCACATATATACAGCTTCAAGTACTGTCAGGGCCAAGATATAGTCATGAGCTTAGCGAGTGGAGGCTACTTCACATATATACAGCTTCAAGTACTGTCAGGGCCAAGATATAGTCATGAGCATAGCGAGTGGAGGCTACTTCACATATATACAGCTTCAAGTACTGTCCGGGACGAGATATAGTCATGAGCATAGCGAGTGGAGGCTACTTCACATATATACAGCTTCAAGTACTGTCAGGGCCAAGATATAGTCATGAGCATAGCGAGTGGAGGCTACTTCACATATATACAGCTTCAAGTACTGTCCGGGACGAGATATAGTCATGAGCATAGCGAGTGGAGGCTACTTCACATATATACAGCTTCAAGTACTGTCCGGGACGAGATATAGTCATGAGCATAGCGAGTGGAGGCTACTTCACATATATACAGATTCAATACCGCCAGGGCCGATATATAGTCACCAGCGTAAAGTGTGGAAGCTACTTCACATATATATAACTTCAAGTCTGTCCGGGACGAGTTATAGTCATGAGCAGAGCGAGTGGAGGCTACTTCACATATATACAGATTCAAGTACCGCCAGGGCCGAGATATAGTCACCAGCGTAAAGTGTGGAAGCTACTTCACATATATACAACTTCAAGTACTGTCCGGGACGAGATATAGTCATGAGCATAGCGAGTGGAGGCTACTTCACATATATACAGATTCAAGTACCGCCAGGGCCGAGATATAGTCACCAGCGTAAAGTGTGGAAGCTACTTCACATATATACAACTTCAAGTACTGTCAGGGCCAAGATATAGTCATGAGCATAGCGAGTGGAGGCTACTTCACATATATACAACTTCAAGTAGCGTCAGGGCCGATATATAGTAACGAGCGTATCATTCTGAGGCTACTTCACATATATACAGATTCAAGTACCGCCAGGGCCGTGATATAGTCACCAGCGTAAAATGTGGAGGCTACTTCACATATATACAGCTTCAAGTACTGTCAGGGCCAAGATATAGTCATGAGCTTAGCGAGTGGAGGCTACTTCACATATATACAGCTTCAAGTACTGTCAGGGCCAAGATATAGTCATGAGCTTAGCGAGTGGAGGCTCCTTCACATATATACAGCTTCAAGTACTGTCAGGGCAAAGATATAGTCATGAGCTTAGCGAGTGGAGGCTACTTCACATATATACAGCTTCAAGTACTGTCAGGGCCAAGATATAGTCATGAGCTTAGCGAGTGGAGGCTACTTCACATATATACAGCTTCCAGTACTGTCAGGGCCAAGATATAGTCATGAGCATAGCGAGTGGAGGCTACTTCACATATATACAGCTTCAAGTACTGTCAGGGCCAAGATATAGTCATGAGCATAGCGAGTGGAGGCTACTTCACATATATACAGCTTCAAGTACTGTCAGGGCCAAGATATAGTCATGAGCTTAGCGAGTGGAGGTTACTTCACATATATACAGCTTCAAGTACTGTCAGGGCCAAGATATAGTCATGAGCTTAGCGAGTGGAGGCTCCTTCACATATATGCAGCTTCAAGTACTGTCAGGGCCAAGATATAGTCATGAGCTTAGCGAGTGGAGGCTACTTCACATATATACAGCTTCAAGTACTGTCAGGGCCAAGATATAGTCATGAGCTTAGCGAGTGGAGGCTACTTCACATATATACAGCTTCAAGTACTGTCAGGGCCAAGATATAGTCATGAGCTTAGCGAGTGGAGGCTCCTTCACATATATACAGCTTCAAGTACTGTCAGGGCCAAGATATAGTCATGAGCTTAGCGAGTGGAGGCTACTTCACATATATACAGCTTCAAGTACTGTCAGGGCCAAGATATAGTCATGAGCTTAGCGAGTGGAGGCTACTTCACATATATACAGCTTCAAGTACTGTCAGGGCCAAGATATAGTCATGAGCTTAGCGAGTGGAGCATACTTCACATATATACAGCTTCAAGTACTGTCAGGGCCAAGATATAGTCATGAGCTTAGCGAGTGGAGGCTACTTCACATATATACAGCTTCAAGTACTGTCAGGGCCAAGATATAGTCATGAGCTTAGCGAGTGGAGGCTACTTCACATATATACAGCTTCAAGTACTGTCAGGGCCAAGATATAGTCATGAGCTTAGCGAGTGGAGGCTACTTCACATATATACAGCTTCAAGTACTGTCAGGGCTGAGATATAGTCATGAGCTTAGCGAGTGGAGGCTACTTCACATATATACAGCTTCAAGTACCGTCAGGGCCAAGATATAGTCATGAGCTTAGCGAGTGGAGGCTACTTCACATATATACAGCTTCAAGTACTGTCAGGGCCAAGATATAGTCATGAGCTTAGCGAGTGGAGGCTACTTCACATATATACAGCTTCAAGTACTGTCAGGGCCAAGATATAGTCATGAGCTTAGCGAGTGGAGGCTACTTCACATATATACAGCTTCAAGTACTGTCAGGGCCAAGATATAGTCATGAGCTTAGCGAGTGGAGGCTACTTCACATATATACAGCTTCAAGTACTGTCAGGGCCAAGAGATAGTCATGAGCTTAGCGAGTGGAGGCTACTTCACATATATACAGCTTCAAGTACTGTCCGGGACGAGATATAGTCATGAGCATAGCGAGTGGAGGCTACTTCACATATATACAGCTTCAAGTACTGTCAGGGCCAAGATATAGTCATGAGCTTAGCGAGTGGAGCATACTTCACATATATACAGCTTCAAGTACTGTCAGGGCCAAGATATATTCATGAGCTTAGCGAGTGGAGGCTACTTCACATATATACAGCTTCAAGTACTGTCAGGGCCAAGATATAGTCATGAGCTTAGCGAGTGGAGGCTCCTTCACATATATACAGCTTCAAGTACTGTCAGGGCCAAGATATAGTCATGAGCTTAGCGAGTGGAGGCTACTTCACATATATACAGCTTCAAGTACTGTCAGGGCCAAGATATAGTCATGAGCTTAGCGAGTGGAGGCTACTTCACATATATACAGCTTCAAGTACTGTCAGGGCCAAGATATAGTCATGAGCTTAGCGAGTGGAGGCTACTTCACATATATACAGCTTCAAGTACTGTCAGGGCCAAGATATAGTCATGAGCTTAGCGAGTGGAGGCTACTTCACATATATACAGCTTCAAGTACTGTCAGGGCCAAGATGTAGTCATGAGCTTAGCGAGTGGAGGCTACTTCACATATATACAGCTCCAAGTACTGTCAGGGCCAAGATATAGTCATGAGCTTAGCGAGTGGAGGCTACTTCACATATATACAGCTTCAAGTACTGTCAGGGCCAAGATATAGTCATGAGCTTAGCAAATGGAGGCTACTTCACATATATACAGCTTCAAGTACTGTCAGGGCCAAGATATAGTCATGAGCATAGCGAGTGGAGGCTACTTTACATATATACAGCTTCAAGTACTGTCAGGGCCAAGATATAGTCATGAGCTTAGCGAGTGGAGGCTACTTCAAATATATACAGCTTCAAGTACTGTCAGGGCCAAGATATAGTCATGAGCTTAGCGAGTGGAGGCTACTTCACATATATACAGCTTCAAGTACTGTCAGGGCCAAGATATAGTCATGAGCTTAGCGAGTGGAGGCTACTTCACATATATACAGCTTCAAGTACTGTCAGGGCCAAGATATAGTCATGAGCTTAGCGAGTGGAGCATACTTCACATATATACAGCTTCAAGTACTGTCAGGGCCAAGATATAGTCATGAGCTTAGCGAGTGGAGGCTCCTTCACATATATACAGCTTCAAGTACTGTCAGGGCCAAGATATAGACATGAGCTTAGCGAGTGGAGGCACCTTCACATATATACAGCTTCAAGTACTGTCAGGGCCAAGATATAGTCATGAGCTTAGCGAGTGGAGGCTACTTCACATATATACAGCTTCAAGTACTGTCAGGGCCAAGATGTAGTCATGAGCTTAGCGAGTGGAGGCTACTTCACATATATACAGCTTCAAGTACTATCAGGGCCAAGATATAGTCATGAGCTTAGCGAGTGGAGGCTACTTCACATATATACAGCTTCAAGTACTGTCAGGGCCAAGATATAGTCATGAGCTTAGCGAGTGGAGCATACTTCACATATATACAGCTTCAAGTACTGTCAGGGCCAAGATATAGTCATGAGCTTAGCGAGTGGAGGCTACTTCACATATATACAGCTTCAAGTACTGTCAGGGCCAAGATATAGTCATGAGCTTAGCGAGTGGAGCATACTTCACATATATACAGCTTCAAGTACTGTCAGGGCCAAGATATAGTCATGAGCATAGCGAGTGGAGGCTACTTCACATATATACAGCTTCAAGTACCGTCAGGGATCAGATATAGTCATGAGCTTAGCGAGTGGAGGCTACTTCACATATATACAGCTTCAAGTACTGTCAGGGCCAAGATATAGTCATGAGCTTAGCGAGTGGAGGCTACTTCACATATATACAGCTTCAGGTACCGTCAGGGCCAAGATATAGTCACAAGCGTAGCGAGTGGAGCATACTTCACATATATACAGCTTCAAGTACTGTCAGGGCCAAGATATAGTCATGAGCTTAGCGAGTGGAGCATACTTCACATATATACAGCTTCAAGTACTGTCAGGGCCAAGATATAGTCATGAGCTTAGCGAGTGGAGGCTACTTCACATATATACAGCTTCAGGTACCGTCAGGGCCAAGATATAGTCACGAGCGTAGCGAGTGGAGCATACTTCACATATATACAGCTTCAAGTACTGTCAGGGCCAAGATATAGTCATGAGCTTAGCGAGTGGAGGCTACTTCACATATATACAGCTTCAGGTACCGTCAGGGCCAAGATATAGTCACGAGCGTAGCGAGTGGAGCATACTTCACATATATACAGCTTCAAGTACCGTCAGGGCCAAGATATAGTCACGAGCGTAGCGAGTGGAGGCTACTTCACATATATACAGCTTCAAGTACTGTCACGGCCAAGATATAGTCATGAGTTTAGCGAGTGGAGCATACTTCACATATATACAGCTTCAAGTACTGTCAGGGCCAAGATATAGTCATGAGCTTAGCGAGTGGAGCATACTTCACATATATACAGCTTCAAGTACTGTCAGGGCCAAGATATAGTCATGAGCTTAGCGAGTGGAGGCTACTTCACATATATACAGCTTCAGGTACCGTCAGGGCCAAGATATAGTCACGAGCGTAGCGAGTGGAGCATACTTCACATATATAAAGCTTCAAGTACTGTCAGGGCCAAGATATAGTCATGAGCTTAGCGAGTGGAGGCTACTTCACATATATACAGCTTCAAGTACTGTCAGGGCCAAGATATAGTCATGAGCTTAGCGAGTGGAGGCTACTTCACATATATACAGCTTCAAGTACTGTCAGGGCCAAGATATAGTCATGAGCTTAGCGAGTGGTGGCTACTTCACATATATACAGCTTCAAGTACTGTCAGGGCCAAGATATAGTCATGAGCTTAGCGAGTGGAGGCTACTTCACATATATACAGCTTCAAGTACTGTCAGGGCCAAGATATAGTCATGAGCTTAGCGAGTGGAGGCTACTTCACATATATACAGCTTCAAGTACTGTCAGGGCCAAGATATAGTCATGAGCTTAGCGAGTGGAGGCTACTTCACATATATACAGCTTCAAGTACTGTCAGGGCCAAGATATAGTCATGAGCTTAGCGAGTGGAGCATACTTCACATATATACAGCTTCAAGTACTGTCAGGGCCAAGATATAGTCATGAGCTTAGCGAGTGGAGGCTACTTCACATATATACAGCTTCAAGTACTGTCAGGGCCAAGATATAGTCATGAGCTTAGCGAGTGGAGGCTACTTCACATATATACAGCTTCAAGTACTGTCAGGGCCAAGATATAGTCATGAGCTTAGCGAGTGGAGCATACTTCACATATATACAGCTTCAAGTACTGTCAGGGCCAAGATATAGTCATGAGCTTAGCGAGTGGAGGCTACTTCACATATATACAGCTTCAAGTACTGTCAGGGCCAAGATATAGTCATGAGCTTAGCGAGTGGAGGCTACTTCACATATATACAGCTTCAAGTACTGTCAGGGCCAAGATATAGTCATGAGCTTAGCGAGTGGAGGCTACTTCACATATATACAGCTTCAAGTACTGTCAGGGCCAAGATATAGTCATGAGCTTAGCGAGTGGAGCATACTTCACATATATACAGCTTCAAGTACTGTCAGGGCCAAGATATAGTCATGAGCTTAGCGAGTGGAGGCTACTTCACATATATACAGCTTCAAGTACTGTCAGGGCCAAGATATAGTCATGAGCTTAGCGAGTGGAGGCTACTTCACATATATACAGCTTCAAGTACTGTCAGGGCCAAGATATAGTCATGAGCTTAGCGAGTGGAGCATACTTCACATATATACAGCTTCAAGTACTATCAGGGCCAAGATATAGTCATGAGCTTAGCGAGTGGAGGCTACTTCACATATATACAGCTTCAAGTACTGTCAGGGCCAAGATATAGTCATGAGCTTAGCGAGTGGAGCATACTTCACATATATACAGCTTCAAGTACTGTCAGGGCCAAGATATAGTCATGAGCTTAGCGAGTGGAGGCTACTTCACATATATACAGCTTCAAGTACTGTCAGGGCCAAGATATAGTCATGAGCTTAGCGAGTGGAGCATACTTCACATATATACAGCTTCAAGTACTGTCAGGGCCAAGATATAGTCATGAGCATAGCGAGTGGAGGCTACTTCACATATATACAGCTTCAAGTACTGTCAGGGCCAAGATATAGTCATGAGCTTAGCGAGTGGAGCATACTTCACATATATACAGCTTCAAGTACTGTCAGGGCCAAGATATAGTCATGAGCTTAGCGAGTGGAGGCTACTTCACATATATACAGCTTCAAGTACTGTCAGGGCCAAGATATAGTCATGAGCTTAGCGAGTGGAGCATACTTCACATATATACAGCTTCAAGTACTGTCAGGGCCAAGATATAGTCATGAGCTTAGCGAGTGGAGGCTACTTCACATGTATACAGCTTCAAGTACTGTCAGGGCCAAGATATAGTCATGAGCTTAGCGAGTGGAGCATACTTCACATATATACAGCTTCAAGTACTGTCAGGGCCAAGATATAGTCATGAGCTTAGCGAGTGGAGGCTACTTCACATATATACAGCTTCAAGTACTGTCAGGGCCAAGATATAGTCATGAGCTTAGCGAGTGGAGCATACTTCACATATATACAGCTTCAAGTACTGTCAGGGCCAAGATATAGTCATGAGCATAGCGAGTGGAGGCTACTTCACATATATACAGCTTCAAGTACTGTCAGGGCCAAGATATAGTCATGAGCTTAGCGAGTGGAGCATACTTCACATATATACAGCTTCAAGTACTGTCAGTGCCAAGATATAGTCATGAGCTTAGCGAGTGGAGGCTACTTCACATATATACAGCTTCAAGTACTGTCAGGGCCAAGATATAGTCATGAGCTTAGCGAGTGGAGGCTACTTCACATATATACAGCTTCAAGTACTGTCAGGGCCAAGAGATAGTCATGAGCTTAGCGAGTGGAGGCTACTTCACATATATACAGCTTCAAGTACTGTCCGGGACGAGATATAGTCATGAGCATAGCGAGTGGAGGCTACTTCACATATATACAGCTTCAAGTACTGTCAGGGCCAAGATATAGTCATGAGCTTAGCGAGTGGAGCATACTTCACATATATACAGCTTCAAGAACTGTCAGGGCCAAGATATAGTCATGAGCTTAGCGAGTGGAGGCTACTTCACATATATTTATACAGCTTCAAGTACTGTCAGGGCCAAGATATAGTCATGAGCTTAGCGAGTGGAGGCTCCTTCACATATATACAGCTTCAAGTACTGTCAGGGCCAAGATATAGTCATGAGCTTAACGAGTGGAGGCTACTTCACATATATACAGCTTCAAGTACTGTCAGGGCCAAGATATAGTCATGAGCTTAGCGAGTGGAGGCTACTTCACATATATACAGCTTCAAGTACTGTCAGGGCCAAGATATAGTCATGAGCTTAGCGAGTGGAGGCTACTTCACATATATACAGCTTCAAGTACTGTCAGGGCCAAGATATAGTCATGAGCTTAGCGAGTGGAGGCTACTTCACATATATACAGCTTCAAGTACTGTCAGGGCCAAGATATAGTCATGAGCTTAGCGAGTGGAGGCTCCTTCACATATATACAGTTTCCTTTACCGTCAGGGCTGAGATATAGTCACGTTCGTAACATGTGGAGGCTACTTTACATATATACATGCTTAGGCTACTCCCTAATTGCTGTACAATATAAATACATGAAACATAAACATTTATGCATTTATTACTCCTAATCGGCAAAGCTATTTTTTTTAAATATTAAGTCTAATATAAAAGTCAAATGACATTTTTTTTTTATATTTTTGAAAAAATAAACAGGAACCACAATTTTTTGGTTAATAATAAATACATTTTGTTTCTATCCTTAAAGGCAACATTTTAGCAAATAGGAGGAAATTAGGGTTTTAGTATTACGGCTGCTCCTCTAAATTTTGAGTTAAAGATTAAATGAGAAATACTTTTGGATATATGGGAAAAGTAGTCTTACATAACAAATTTGATTGAAATTTGTCAACTAGTGCAAGATGCAGACATAATGCAAAAAACAAAACAAAACAAAAAAACACTTTCCTTACACTCACTTTTTTTTCTTTTCTTCTTTTCTTTTTTTTTTTTGCTTAGGGAACTTAAAGATTTCATAATTTGCAACTTAGATTCAAGAGTTATACACAGAAATGCTGGAACGTAATAGTATAGAAGTCACACTATTTTTTACCGCACCTCAATAAATGTTTTCAACTCGCAATTTTAAACGAAATACACCAGAAAGAGGTACCTCAAAAGTGTAACTATGTTAAACATACAGTAATTTATTTAAACTATTTAATATATGACGTGTACAGAAAATGTATAAAAATAATTGTTATAATTGTTGTGTAATTGTAAGTGTTTTGTGGACATAATAGTTGGCCTGAAGATGCTGCCTGTGGCAGCGAAACATGTAGCCACATAGAAGGAAATACAAACAAGGACTACATTTGACAGACACAAAAGTATGTATAAAATAAAAGTAAAAATGTGATGCACTCTTATTTCTTTATTTAGGTTAAGACATGGTAGAATTGGATTTTTTTTTTTTAACTATATACTTAGAATAAGTAGTAGGTTAAGACGTTAGTGTATAAGTATAAAGTTCATCAGATTTGGAGAATAATTGATTTTATATAGTAATTGATTTTAAAACTCAATGTTATAAATAATTAAAGAAAGTTAAATTCTAAATGCGTTGAAGTGTCAAATTTGTTATAATATATATATATATATATATATATATATATATATATATATATATATATATATATATATATATATATTACCTCAGTTATTAAATTAATGAACTAACATAAATCTTTTTTTATTGCAAATAAACTATACGAGATAACTCGTTTTTAATAATTGCCTTCATAATCTTATTAAATACTTTATCAAATTCTAAAGCTAGACTTAAAAACCAAACTCTAATCATGGAGTTTTACAGGTGCTAAAGCTGTTATTAGATTTTACGGTTAATCTTACTGAGGGCTACTTACACATTATCCGATCAAAAGCAGTCAAGTGAAAGAGCTTTAAAACCAATATTAAGTTAATAACCCCTTTACCGCTTACAAAGTCCTCAAATATTTTTTTCCTAAAATTCTTCGAGCACATTTTTAGTCAACTATTATTTTACTATTTCATCAATTATAATACTATTTAAAGTATATGTTCATCAATAATAAAAGACATTTAACTTATTATATATAAAAAAAAAACATTCCAAAATTTATCAAAAGTAGCCTACAGAATTAAATCAATTTCTATTTATTTTTTTTAAATATATAAGTAACGTTTTGTAGCGTCATTCACATTTCTAATAACAAGAAAATCAGATTATACAAATAAAATTGACTTTGGTATTAATTTAAATGTTTACATAAATATTCGAAATAAAAGCACGTTAAGTTTTATAAAATTGCTGCACTTTGGCAGATAACACCGACTTTACTTGAACAACATAAAAACTAACAAGGCGAGGTTTGAATAAATGTCATAATACAAAAAAAAATTAATAATAAAAAAAATTAAAATCTGTAGTCTTCGTCACTACGTTCTCAATCAAAATACCTATTAGGAAAAATCTAATGAAAGTTTCTAATAATTTATTTTAACTAAAACTCAATTTTTGTATTTATGCGTTAACATAATTCAAACAATCAAAAGATTTATAATTTAGAAACATTTACTTTTTTCATATAATTTAAAAAAATAAAATATTTAAGTAACCTGTTCTCCTACTCATAATTATTTCATACGTTACCTATTTTTTAAAGAGATACAAATACTTGTGTGTTCTTAATAACCGGGGGATGGAGTACAGGGATGTATAGTTCAGAATCTTCTAAATTTTTCTTAGAAAGCACTATTTCTACAAGTGATTCTTAACTTTGTTATCATTTACGTGTGTCTGGCATTAATCAGATTCCCACAAAAAGTTGTCATAAATTGATGTTACAACTCCCCCGTTTTGAACTTACCTTACAAATAAATTCTTTCGCGAGTACACTTAAGCTGAACATAGACATTGGATATAGAATTTATAAAATATATTGAAAAAAATAATAAATAATTGAAGTGTTATTAGGATATGTGTTTTTGGCGAATTTACTACAATTATTTGTTACTATAAGAAAATTATTATTGTAAGGGAAGTAACGAACGGAATATTTCACGGAGACAGTTAGTGATATGCCAGCCTTATTACCAGACTACAGATATTAAGGTGGTAGACACTAGGGAGTGTGCAATCGTATTATTTAAAAATTTCAAAGAAAACTTCAGTGATATAATTTATTATGTTGTTCAGAACTTTTTCAAATTAAATGATTTGTTAGTAAAATCTTGAACTTTTTCAGCGAATTTGTAAATTTATTTTTATGTTGAGTGATGCGATGTAACAATTTCAATGTATTGTTAGAAATAAAATCATCGTCAAGCTTTAATCAAAGAACTGAGAAACTGAGATATTTTTAAAAGTTGAAAAAATCAAATAAAAAAGTGAGAACACATATAACATTGGGTAAACACAAAAAGCGTATATAAACATTTGTTAGTTAGGTGCAACATGTTACCATTGTTGAAACTATTCTTAGATAGAACGTAAACAGTTCACTATTTATACTTAGTTAGGTTAAATTAAATATTAAATGAATTGCGTTCCTACTGTCAGTCTCTTTGAATATATACGTCAAATAATAATAATAACTAATCTAACTTGTTCGCAGTGCTACGTTACGTTTGATATTTACCGAGCTGTATATATATATATATATATATATATATATATATATATATATATATATATTATAAAACGTCTATTTCATCTAATTTCTTATTTGCAGTAATTGCACAGAATTTACATAGTGTTAACTATCCTACGCCTAATGAATGTCTAAAATATTAAAGACGAAAATTTCATATTTCAATCCTTTTTTATTATTCCGGAAAGCGTTGATCATGTTAATCGACTCGACGCTACATTTCGAGTTTTGGGTCTTTGGCATAGCCCAAATCTAGTTTTTTATTTATTGTATTTTTAATTGGTAAACGTTTACGCTTAACAAATCCACACCTTTTTTTTTTTTTTTTTTTTTTTTATTAATTTCTATAGTGTTAATAGACTATCCCCTTAAAATATTTCATTGATATAATAATAAAATAATATGTTAATAATGAAAAAGGGAAGTTATGTAAGAGCTCAAGCTACTCGTGTTACAACATCTTTTTACTTATAAACCTACTTCAGTTTAGGTAAAATTTCCTGTGAAATAACAAAATTTTGAAAAAAAAAAGAAAGAGAATTAACGCATATTCTAAAATAGATTTTTAAATTATTAGTTACATATAAAAAGAAATTCGAAACTAAATCAAATAAGAACGTGTTCTAGAGACGATGGGTGGTGCACATTTCATAGCACTGAATTTCAGTCTTGTAATAAGAACAGATTCAATTGGTATTTTAATCAGTAATGAGTATTTCGTAAGGAACAGTAAAAACATCATGACAGTTTGGATCACCTCTATTAGTAAGTGACTTATAAAAATAACTTAGAAATCAGTACCTAAGTTATTAATTAAAACTAACAGTGAAGAAATAACATTTGTAGATAATTTGTTTTTATTCATTACATATTTATAAAACGAAGAGTAGAAATCAAAATACTCAAGTGGACAATAAAATCTGATCACTAAAAATGTCACAATTATTACTAAGGTATGTTTTACTTTCTCAGCTATATGCATGTAGTAAAAAAGACAATTATATAATGGGTCAACCAATTTATCTTGAGTTTCTGTGTATATTTAATTCGTAGTTCCTTTGAATGGAAAAAAAGAAGTTCATTTTGGAATATATCTTAAGTTTGTGCAGTGCTCTAAAGCACAAAAGCTGAGACAAATGTTATTAAAATTTGATATATGGGGATATTTTTCCCATATAAAAACTATAATATTTATATATAATATAAACATATTATATTTTTCTATAATTACAGTTTCGGGGATACATGTAATTAAACGAAAAGAAATGATTTTTTTATATATAGATTTTCTCAATGAAGATTGTAGCGTGGAGAATTTACCCCAGTGAAATCTTTACCCCCTCATGTTTCTACTGTGGACAATTTTACAAGAAGTGTTCGCTTCTATATCAAAATTAGGTCTGAACTCAACTTAATTATGTTATGAAATAGAAATGAAACTACGGATACTGTGGATTAATGAAACCTTTTTCTCTCGAAGACTTTTCTTTTTGGCAATGTAATATTTACAAGAACGGTTAATTTTACAATTATTTGCCTCTATATCATAAATAAAAGTGAAAGCTGCATGAGAATAATATGGAATACTGTAGTTACAACACTTTGCTTACTATACAAAAAACGTAACTTTTTCGTTTATACCCGTTTCCGTTTTACACAAGTTAACTTTTTTTTTTTTTTAACTAATTTTTAATATTTTCGGCAATACTGTATATATTATCTAAAACTAATAAAACCCTTTCCCGACTGTAGAAAAATCCAACTTTTTTCGATTGTAACATTTATAAAAACAAATAGTTTTAAATGTTGATGACAATATATATGTTACTTAAAACTGATATCTGTTTATTTATGATATTTAACAGACAAATCCCTTTACCTACCACAGAAAAATCCAACTTTGTTTGTTTTTACCCCTTTCCAATTTTCTTAAGTTAACATTTTAATATAGAATAAAAGGTAATTTTAAATATTTTGGCCAATATATGGTAACTAAAATTGATAACTTCTTAAGTATGATATGAAACAGACAAAACACTATGCCAATTATAAATAAATCCAACTTCTTTTGTTTGTATCCCTTTCCGTTTTTCCTTATACATATTCCGTTTGTAAATATTCAAAAAAAAAAAAAGAAAAAGGAAAGCAAAATTTTGCAATCCAAGGTTTACTGCTATTAAGAATCCTAGAATCTTCTATTTAATTTACATGGAACATGGAGAGGAGTTACACTGACGGCGTTTTATGTATGTAGTATTTTTTAAATAATGACTTATATTGTATTAGAATTGTTTTAAAAGTTTATTTTTACTAGTTCAAGTAGAACCACAGACAAAATATTTAGGAGACGTAATGGAATTAGCTGTCGCACTGCTAGGCTTTAAATCCCTATTAGAGAAGAAGCTGTTGTCTTTTCCAAAAGCGTTGGAATTGTATTTCTCCTGGGGAATAGGAATTTATATGAAGTAAAATACGGTTTCGGACAAAGTAACTTTACAACAAAGTTTTTATGTTTTGTTTATAATGCCATCTACTACTACATGTCTCGTTTCCTTATTGTCTCAATGTATTTCGTAATATGTCAACTGATTCTTAATTACAAGACATGTTTTACAAATGCAATTTATATACCTTTGTATGATAATTATATATGCCATGAAGGATATTTAACCAAACTTGTTTACTTCAATGGCTAAATTTTTATTTTGGATGGTTTGTTATTGTAACAATTTAGAATGCACTACGCGTACGCATAGACTCTAATGCGCCGCTCGTAAACTCAGACACTAGTGCATTCAACTAAGGCAGTAGTCACTTTAGTAATGGCGCCTGAACAGCAGAAAGCTCTTGGTGTTTTATGGTTTGCTGTATTACAACTGATGTACTAACGGAAGAGAACTACTTACAACCAAATCAACTATTATAATCAGTTGTTATAATCAATTAAAAAGAACTTTGTGCACCTCAAGATGATAATGCGAAACTTGTGAGACAGTCTTGCTTGATTAGTCTTAAAAGTCAATTGACAAAGTTTGGAACTTAGCATTCATAAAACACTGTTCAGAACATTTGAGATTACATGCTTCAAAATCAAACTTAATCAGGATGTTAAAAACCCTATTGCTTTAAACGAGTTAAATTTGTAGTGACAATTTTGAATATAATAGTTATTGTTATCTGACAGACATTTTTCATTAATAAAGCAAATTCATCCTAAGTGGCCTTGTTAAGCACCACAACTGTAGAATTTGGGGTCAGGACGTAAATTAAATGTAATTTTTCAGTATGTTCCTGATACTTCTTAGCACTGGTTTGAATTTATGACTATCCTCTTCGTTGGCAAATTCATATTTACTGAGAAAACAATCAAAGGTGTGTTTTTTTATTTCTTGGAAAAGCTGGAATTGTATGTTTTACAACAAATTAATGATACAGAAAGAGAAAAGTAAATAAATATAAGTTTTTCTGCAAAATGGACATCCACTTCATTAGAGTCTCTATTCACATGTACATCTCACATCTCATTGACAGGTTTCCTGGTTGTTGGAATGTACGAAAATGCCTTGTTTTGTGCCCACCTAGAAGCCCCGATTTGACCTGTATTTAATTTTCTTCTCAAGCTACTTTTAGAACATTGTTTCCACCGACAAATTCAGGAATATAGTTTTTTAATAGAGAAAATAAATGTAACCATAGCATTAGGGATAGTTGGTAAATGGTGAAACTATGTTATAAATTAAATAATGATATCCCACAAATGCTTTAGTGCAGCTATGTCGATCTCAGGTTTTAACAAATACAATATTTTCGGGTACCTATAAATCCAAGTTTCGGACGATTTACTGCTTCAGTAGAGCTAAAACAACGCATTTACCATATATGTAAATAATTAGTTAATTTTAAACGTACAATAATGTAAAATACATGAATTAAGTTTAATTTTGAATTTCAGGAAATCAAATGCGGGTAATTTACTTCCCTCCTTTCCATTTTATTAATTAATAACCTATGTAATAAATATTATTAACGTCCCTCATTTATCAGTGTTTCATAATATTGTAAGCTGGCGAGATTTACGTTCTATTCTATTTTGATTAGAGTAATTACTCATGAGTAATACAACAATAAATGGAAGAGTGACTTCACCGGATGTACTAATTGTTTAACATATTTGTGTTTACATAATATGTACGTTTTATTAAGTAATTTATTACTATAAGTGAAGGCTAAATTGTAGTTTGTCAGAATAAAGTGACGTTTCCGCTGCATCAATAAAGAATTGTACAGATATATAGTCATTGAAAAAGCCAATAATTTCAAAGTAAAATAACTAAGCATGTAGTTTTGATCAATTATTTATTTGATTCCAAAATATACAGAAAATAATCAAAATGTCTTTACATATTATCTAGTAAGTTCCAGCATGAGCACCCCTCTCCGTTGCTTAGCAACCAGCTAAGTCCTTGGCGATAACCCAGGTATGCTCGATTATGATGTATTTTATAATATGTATGTTTAGTTTTTTCGAGTTGAAGATGAGATGATATACAATAATAATGAATGACAAAGCCTACGGTTTATTTCATTTTTTGCTTATATTTTCATAATATTTGCTTCGGTTTGTACTTTAAATATTATTTAATTAAAAAATGTTCACTAGTTTTGAAATAATCTGAAAGTAGTTCTTTATGTGAATTTCCTATCCAAGTAACTATTTGTTCAAAGAGTGATATTGTTGCGCAAACTAGTTTTAAAAGATTTTTCTCTTGATTAATTACTGTATCCATGTCTTCGTTTAGAATTAAATCGTATTTACTTAATTTTATCGTATTAATAAATCGTGTTAATTTGATTCGCTAAATAATAATTTCATTCTGTGTATTGTTTACGTAGGTCGCTACATTTTATTTTAAAACGCTCATATATATTAGTTTTGTTATTCAGTGTATAAGCTGAAAATTGTTATAAATACTTATTTTCTAAACGTAAATTGTGTTAAAATGTCGCAATCATTTTTTAAAATATAAGTTTAAAATTTGGCTGTTTTCTTTAACCATTATAAACCCCAAAATTTATATTGTATGATATATTTTAATTTTTTTGCGTTCACTTACATTTTAATTTTGAAATTAACCTTAAATTACAAAGGGGTTATATGAGGAATAATTGTATTATTCATTTTAATTTAAACCCATGGCTAAAATAGAAATCTGAAATGTTTTACCGTTTCTAAAATATTTATTTTACTATGATCAAAATTGTATCAATTTTTATTTAAATATATACACTGTTAAGGGTTGGTTTTAAATCTAATTTTTTTTCTTTATCGTTTAATAGAGACACACCTCTAAGTCATCACCGCCTTAAAAAAACACAAAACTCTTAGCTATGAATACTCAATACTGCCAGTCGGAAGAGAACAATAATTGGTTAAGAAAGGCTGGTACAAATTGAATGGCCTTTAGTATTATGAGTTTACTTTCATAATATTTAATAATAATATGCAAAAATGTGGTATTAGAATTCGTCTTCTCTCAAGTATTATAAATATTAGTAAAATATCTGTATAAAAAACTACGAGATTTATTAGGATTATAGCATGAGCGGGGGGATATATGTTTATTATAGAGCCAATTATGTACAACCAGTACTTTTACTGTAAGAACATAATTTGTCTGCAGTTAATATTAAACAGTAAGCAAGTTGTTCAAATAATTGATGATTTGACTCATCAGGAATACCTTAAAAGATGTAATGGAATTAACTGTAGTACGTGAAGGCTTATATTTCATTAAAGAGGTAACTTTACAAAACTGATGTCTTTCCAGACACTGTTTGAATCTATTTTTATTAGGGATGAAATTAGTTGTGATTTCATTATTAAGGAGTTAATATGAATTTACAGTGAAACTGCTCCAGAATCTCTTTCAATTATTAACAGCAGTTAATAATTCTATCTAGTAATACATATTTTCTCATTAATTAAGTGTTTTCTTTTTATTAGTCTATATAATATAAAGATACAAATTGATCAAGGTAATATATATTACTGGAACAGTGAAAAGTGACGGACAATTAAACAATTGTGGCTTACTTGTTGCACTAAATCAGTTTGATCTAAATGGTAACACAACCTTAACGACAGGAATGTTGAAATGGAACTTTTAAAGTCTTAGAGCAAATGGATGTATCTGAAGTTCGGTAAAGTTAGTTTATTATATAATTAAATTCAATTAAATAGTTCTCTAAGTCTCTACATCTGTAAATGTTTAATAGACTTCAGATACTAATGTGATTTACTTTTCTTGAATTAGCAACTCAATTTATTTGAAAGAATTATATACAATAAAGTTTTTAAACGTGTTTTATTCCCGTAGAAAGTAATATTTCTATAATTATTAAATAATATTGTTGTACATGTTAATTCAAAGCAAAAATAATGTGCTTTAAACAATAAGTTTTACCAAACCAACCTTACTAAACCTAATGCTAAAACCCAAGCAAAAATCACTCGAATGTTGTACAGAAGGGTATAAACGTGTACATATTGATTGTTTGTTTAAACATTAAAACCACTTTATACCACACAATGTCGACGAAGGGGACACAAGTTACATGCAGGCTTGCATTGTTCGTTTCCGTAATACAAACTACGGATCATAAATATTTCAATTTATCCTCTGTGTTTTGTCTGTGTTCAATTCAGCAAACATAACACAGTTTGAGTTGTATAATCTGATGGGTTTAATTTGAATGATCGATTAATCACCAAGGCAACACTGCGTAATGGTTTAACTTTAGCTGTATGAATTTTAACAAGTTGTATTTGTAGCTTGTCAAAATGAAACGCTGTTACTGCTTTAAAGTAATGGCTCCATAGAATATTAATAATGTGTATATTTTTTTTCAATTTGTACATTTCTATTATCCATTCACTAGCGAAAACGTATACACCTAGCGAATTCTAACCTGAAATAACTGCATATTTCTTGAATGATCCTATGAGTGTGTATTTTTGATATAAAAAAGTTTATGTAAATTTCACACACAACTACACGCTGTAAATGTTGGAGTGAATTAATTCTGTTGAAATCACCAGAACATTAAAGCAGATATTTATTACTACTTAAAGTTCTAGAGCTACCTCAATAAATTAAACAGGATTTCCAGTCACGTCGAAAACTGTAAATTATAGCAGGGAAATAATGTCGTCCATTTGTATATATAAAAAAATGCTAAAAAGTGTATAGATTAAAATAGTGTACTCATATACTTTTTCATTGTTTAATATTTTGAAACAAAATAAAAATCAAACTTAAAAATTATTATTATTTTTGAACGTAATTAGGAAAAACCATCCATTTTGTATTATTGATATGAAGCTATTAACAATACGTTAATAAGATACGTTACGGTACTGATTGTAAACAAAATATATCATATGAACATGGAGCAGTGGAACAAGCTTTTTTAATTTTCCTGTTAAACTACTTAAGTTAACGTTTCCTTGCGATATGTCTCATTTTGATCGAAAAACTAAGTAAAAATTACGATCATTAAATAAATCTCTGGATACAGATTTTATGTCTGTATAATGGATGTCTAACATATATTGTAGGAGTAACTCTCGATAAAGGATTTAGAACAATATTTTTTTAAAGTTCACTGTCCGATTGTTTTTTTTTCATCTGGTCATTGAATTTATTCCAACCTTAGAAATATTTAAAAGAAATTTGATTGGATCTAAACAACTCCAATGTATGTATTTATGTATGTATGTAGGCTATGTATGTATATAATTAGTATTAGTATATATTTAACTAATACCAAATAAAACTTGATTAGAAAAAAAATACTCACCACGGGACTGAACAACAGAAATAACGGCATGCAATTTACTGTTAAAGGAGTGGTGCAAAGATAATACGAACTAACTGTTTATTGGGATGAACAAACTTTCGCCATGTTTTTCATGGAAAATAAATATGTTATCTAATCATTATTCCCACTTGGGGATACCAGCGACAAAATTTCAGGCTATTAATGTTAGTTTATATTTATAATTTTTATCTTCATTGAAACCGTATTAACAATTTGAAAATGCCTCATCATCAAATAAAACCCGAATAGATGGAAAACTAATTGTAAATAAATATATTTAGATTCTCAAACTGTTCATGTTTCAATGTTATTTGTTCTAGATGTATTTTTCACTTTATTAATAAATGTCGGAAATAAAAATTCTTCTTTTTTATAAGGCTGAATATTTGTCGCTTGGACCTCCAAGTGGGAATAATGACTTGATCTGTTATTTAACCTTGCAGAAAGAAAAGACGAAGGTTTGTTCAACCCAATAAGCAGTTGGGTCGTATTATGTTTGCAACACAACTTTAACAGTAAATTGTTTGCTTTTCTTTCTGTTGTTCTGTCCCGTGGTGAGTGGTTCTTTTTTTCTAATCAGGTTCGTATTTGGTATTTGTATTGACTGCTCAGGTCTAGTTTTACTCAGAATCTTAGCATCGAATATAGTTTTAAGTGTTAACTTAGGCTACTTAGGTCATGTTAATTTATTCATTGAAAGCGGAAGTTGCTTAATACTCTCAAAATGTCACTTATTACATATACATACGCAATTGATTGTAAATGAGTGATTAAATCACTTTAATAACATTATAAATATAATTTCATTTTTACACAATTAATTTCTGACGTAACAATATCGAATCCAACTAAATAAGTGCATTTCTTTCAACCTAATTACATTAATTTTTGTCGTATTGAAAAGAAATTCCAAGTAATAAAGAAAGAATTTGTTTCTTATATATTATAAAAACTTAGAACATACATATTTACCTTAATTTAAACAAGAATTCATTCAAATGCAACCAAATATCCGTTTGCATATAATTTTTGTGAAGAAATAGTTTGATCTTTATGAATGCATTATAATTTACACACAAACAACAAGATATCTGATATAATCTCAGTAATATGCATCACACAAGTTCTTTAAAGAAAAATACTAATCAATTCACTCTGGCAAACACTACTTAGTTAGTCCTACAATTTGATGAAGAACATGAGTTCATATCTGGAGACAATTATACCTATATAATATATATATTTGTTTATAATCCCAAAAATGTTTAATAATAAAATTATATTTCCGGTAACTTAGGACAAAAATTACTAAAATAACTAAACAAAATTTAAACATTATTAGATTTAATCAAACCAGTCCTTATATATTTGAATGACTACCTTATTTATCGTCAAATCTACAAATTATGATTATAAACGTATATAGGAAAAACACTGTCTTCTTTTTCTTCGTAATTACGTTAATAATTAGTTAAACCTAAAAATTGAGTCACTTATATAGTTTATCATTTATCACCCTCTCTATCACAGATTACACTATGACGTTGTAAAACATAAACACATATTGTTATTAATAATGAAAATCTAAAGTCAATGAAGGTGTTCATTAAATAATATAACCACATCAATATAAAAAACAGGCCATCAATGGAAAGGTAATCACTGTTTCCTGAATAATACATTAATAAATAGTCGAGTCATATTTCCATAGGATGTTGGAAATGTCATTTTTTCGAGTGTAGGCCTATATATAATACTACTTATACTAAAATACATTATTAAGTCACGATTTTTACACCCCGATTACTAAACTATACATTGTACTAGGTAAAAAAAAACCTTAATACACCTTCCAAACTAGGAAAACTGTAAAGATCACATGGTTTTGCCGTAAGATATCACATAATGAATATCCAGAATGTCTTCACAGGACTGGTTAGTATATCAAGTTCATTTCCTAATTTCATTGAATACATTTTGAAATACTTGATTTTCGTTTGTTTTTTGGGATCATCCTTAGAGATAGTTCTCAAGTGAGATTATAAATGACAACTGTTTTTATTTCTTTTTAAAAGATTTTAACGGATGTTCATTAAGTTTGTCACGCATGCCCAGATTCCCAAGTCAATGAAGATCGTCAACGTGATAAAAAATTTGATATTTACTGTGATATTTCTAAAAGAACCGTTCAACTGTTTTTAATATGTTTATAACAACTTCAATTTTACTGTCATAAATATGGCAGTAATTGAACGTCTATTAGTTTAATATATATTCACCCCTAACCCTACAATTTTGAGAGTATTGTTTCCGACTAAATTATACAGGAGTGAAATATCTATATTTCAATTTAACATCAAACTGATATCGAAGAATTTTCAAAACAAAAATCCATTTTATTAGAGTTATTAGACCATGTCAATGTTTCTGAGATACATAGTAGTACATGATATCATTTTGTGTATAATAATCTGTATGATCGTGTGCTAAAGAGATTTGCACTTTTTATCAGATTTATTCATTATTGGCATGTAGCGTTGAGACAAATTATTATCCAAAAGTCCTTTCGTACATGTCAACATAAAATTGAAATATTTTAATGTAAAAAAATAAGAAAGTTTGTTTGACTGAAACAGAGAATTTGTAACTATATATTGGTAAAATTATAAGATGAACAAATCAAAAATAAGAACTTCAGTAAAAAAAATTTTAATTAACTTTCAATACAATTTACCAATTAAACTGTGTTTTATTACACATTTATTTGTGTATTATTGTTTTTACATCAATAAATAAATCAACTTACTTTTTTTTATTTGGTTTTAAAAGATTTTAGTAGTTTCACTTTATGACCTGCCACAAACAAGTGTACGATGATAAACGAAAGTACATTGGGGCTAAGAGCTTACGTAAAAAAAACTCCTTGACAGTGTCCTTAATAGGCGTTACATGTCGGAATTATGTGAAATAGAATTAGCTTTGCCATGCTCTGTATATTCCACTATCCCACTAATAAACTATTGAAAAGGAATAAAATGTGTTTATTCAAATATTTAAAAAATAATAAAGACAAAACAATCGCTAAAAAATAAGGGATTTTAAAACTGGAAACATCGAGATAGGTAGATAGATGAAATAGAAATGATATGATAATTGTATTTTAATAAACACAATCAAAAAGTCTGATGATATTTAACATAAAATAAATTTCATGTTTGATTCATCCAAATTCTGATTATCAAACACATTAATGCAACGTTAAAGGGATTGCTATCTAACACACGAAATAGGAGCCGCAAAAAAATCTGTATTCATTTTGTATTACTAATCCTTCATTTCAGAACCGTTCCATTGATTATGACAAATTTATGAATTTAAAATGACTTCCAGATTTCTAGATTTCTTTACACATGAAGTTTTCTCAACTTCTATTATTTAAACTATAGTGATCCTTTGCCGTGATCCTCTGTAGTAGGTCCACTTTACTAATCAACTGGATTCCCAACAGCACTCTGCAATATTTTACCGTCTTCTAATTCAATTCGGTTCAATTCCTCTGTCTAAAATCCTAACAGAACTAAACCATTTAATATAACAAGTAATTAGTATAAAAAAGTGTACAACTCAATTTTATTTATATTTTTATCAAAATATGTCCTTGTTTGAATATTATCAAAAACACTACAGCAAAAGGAAAAATAGAAATAAAATTATTATTTTGCTTGAAACCATAATAATGTGAATATGTTTTTTATTAACAAATCTTCAAAATTTTGATATCGTTAGCCTAGTTTACTGGCTAATTTTTCAGTTTTTTCAACACTTTATTAAACAATTGATTAGCAACTAAGAAACCGTTTATTATTTTCGAGTGAACGTTTATCAGGGTAACATTGTCCATGGTAGCACGAGTCCAGGTAGAAATACAAGTTGTGATAATTGAAGGTGCGTCACCCTTACATCCAAAGTCCCACCTTTTAATTCCAACCAGTTCATAGTGTCCATCACCACGGTCACATATTAAGGAACTTCCGTAGTCAACCTATAACAAGTAAATGTTTTTCCATATAATAAGATACCACTATCTGATAACTATATCGTTCTAAATGCATTGTTCGTCTAGAACTTTTTACCTAGTGCATGATATAAATAAATATTGAACATGACTTGTAAGATAATTATTAAAAAGAATAAAACTCGAACTCAAGATCTCACAAAAATTACGTTAACTTAATCAAACGTATTTCTACGATAAAATCGTCATCCTCAACGATACATGAGCTACAATAACAGTTATGGTTTAGTTATTGTTATGATATATTGTTATTTTATAATCTTATCAAGTTATATCTATATCAAACGGTTTTGAAGAGAAAATTAGTGGTTCATTAATATTACAATTTAAATGATGTATTTACTTCCTGCTTTTGACCCATTTATGTTTCACTAATGTGTTCCTGCTTCAATCGCTGAAGGCGAAGCAATTAATCTTTTAATGGGGGCTAAGTAAATTAAGAAAAGAACTGTCATTATATAATAAATTTCGAACAACAGAATATCTTTTGACTTCCTCCTTTTACAAAATGAGTGTATCAAGTATAAGTAATTAATTGGTTGCAAAACTTTCCACGTTGATATTTTTTTCCGTGTGTGTGTGTGTGTGTGTGTGTGTGTGTGTGTGTGTGTGTATGTGTTTATACATTTGTTGTATTCTTCAGATTGCCTGTTTGAAATATATACAAATATATTTTACAACATTTTTTATGAAGTAATATGTGGTTAAATAACAAATGGTTTTAATAAACTAATAGTAGTTTCAGAACTACTAATTTAAAATTATTTCAGTATAGAGATATGTGTGTAAACATGGTATTGTTTTTTGGCAATCGATAATTCGTCTGAATCTTATGTTTTAAAAAGTGTTCAGCTATTCTTTGAGTGTTGCTGTAAGAATTTAATAAAATGCCGGTTAAATTGTTTAAATATTTTGATTTAATAATATTAATGTATTAAAGTGATAGAATTAAAAATAGGTACCATATTAAACGACTACTCATTTCTATTTCTTAAATCATCAACATTCTTAATGCGGTAGACTTTTTTTCGAATGACTGTTTTTAATATCGTCATTTTTAACTGAGATGTAGGTTTGCCTCTTCCCCTTGGCTTCTGCTTTTACTTTCTTAAGGAGGTCAATCTAATAATGTATACATTTTGATTAAAATATAAATTATATAAATTCCTACCTTGTATGTTTTTGAATCAAATTTCTTATACTCCTTTAGCCTCCAGTATTGACAGATCGCTAACTTTCTCACCTAAGACAGAATATTAGTGACTCTGGATGGTAGCCTGTGCTTCCGTTTTATATTCAAGTCATTTAAGTTGACCTGATAACTTCAGTATCTTTATTCAACACCACCTACATGTTTTCTTCTAGTACTTGTACTATATTATCTATTTACAAGTTTACAATTTCTACATACTAATCAAATGCATTAAACCTTCACCTAAAGTGCACAGTTCAGATTCAACCTGTGAAGTCCTGTTAAGTAACAATTTTTAATTTTGTTTAATTCTTTATTTCCATTTTTTAAATTTTGAACTTCTCATACTGTTCTGTACGAAACTTCAACAATTACTCAAAATCGTTCTTTTTATTATTTTAACTGTGCAAAACATTCATATGGCAAAATATAAATTTTAAATCATGATCCTTAACATTTTAATTTCCATCATTACGCAGGTTTGATGAGGTACTGGTAGACGATTAAGTAAGTCTGACGTTCTATGCACTCGATACATGATCATATCAACGTTTCAACCATACTGAGCACTTAACACAGTCTCCATGTAGAGCAATAACTTTAGAATGGATTTACATACAGACATAATAATTAATTCGGACATAAATGAGTAAATTCACATAAAAAGATGTATGCTTACACGCACACACACATTCATGGTAAAAAGGTAAAACTAGTAAAATCCGTCCACTAGCGCATTACGCAGCACACTATATCCGACCAGTTTGATCTTCACAACTGACATCATATCATAGGCTATATAATTAAATGGATGAAGGTTTTATTCAAGAGAGGAAGATTTGGTGTATTCCGTTTTATCCGTGGTATTCTGTGTTGCTGTATTTTAAAAGCTGAGGTGAATTACATACCATCTCTTATAGCTATTCTAAACTTACAAGTGCTAGACTCAAGATTTTGCATTGACCTATAGCATACTCAAGATTGGCTCACATAAAATGGAGCATGCATGACGTCGTCACTAAAAGTAGAAGAAATACAATACAATAGTTTGTGTACCTGTACTCAAACAATGGTAAAAATACAATCCTAGACAGTCGATTTCGAAATAGTCAAAACATAAAATTTCATATGTCAAAAAATAGGTAATACACAATGTGTATTACCTATTTACAACATAAAAGGATTACGAAAAAGTCAAATCTTTGATTCATGAAATAAAAATAACTTACGTGGCCATCTAAACCAATAGAAATTAAGAAATATTAAAATTCTAAACTAAGAGAAGAGAGAAAAATATCGGGCAGAAATAGCAAACACGGTCATTCAGCCAAATTCCCAACAATAAAATAATAATGACTATTATAACTAAAGCAGTTTAAATTACATTAAATTAACATGACAAGTATAAATCAAGTTGAAACATCGTGAAACATAATCAAAGTATATAAAGTGGCATTTAAAATATATTTTTATAAATTCTTTATTAAGTGTTGGGAAAAATTTCTAAAAATCTTTACGTAAGTAGACCAATAAGTACTATAAACTATAAGTATTCTACAGTTTAAAACATAATAATAATATTTCAGAACTTAGAGATAAGTTTTAAATGTATAGCCTCATGTTTTTATTTTAACAATGTCATACAAAACTTTCCAAGGTCCTAAAACTTCTTAACTTGAAAATAAAACTTGTATGAGACTATGTGGATTACATAAATAGTTTATGGTATACCTTCAACTTACCCTTGGAATCATCTTTGATCTGTTCAAAAGCGAATTAGGTGAGCATGGTGAAACTAAGCTATTAATTACTTTACACAGGAGGCTCTAGTCTCTTACTAAATCAACGATTTGACTTATAGCTAAGAACAAAGAAATGTGTGGTGGTATTTATCGAAATGGTCAGCTGTTATAATATTAGTAACGAATTGGAATCTTGTAGACTACCATCTACAAAAATTATTGTATTTTGGGAATAACTCGTAGGATTGGAAAATTGTGTTGCCTTTTATCAAAAGGAGCTTGAGTGACCTGCCATTTTCGTAAAGGTTTCTTTTTCTATAATATTCATCTTTGATATTTATTGCATAACTTGTGTATACATGTAAGTACTTTGTTGACAATACTTGGTCAACAGGATTCTGGAATACTTCATACGTGGCATTCCGAAATAAACCTACTTTTAACTTGATTGACCTTCTTGATTAAATAATGATATTGGTTGATAATCTTTCTAACTGTTTCCTTATCGGAAATAAGATCGTAAATATGCAAGAAATTTGGGCAAAGGTAATATCTTTTAGTACGGCAATGTTGAGGACATCGGTTCTATTATTAAGAGCAAAGGGATTATTGATTTGTTATTATTTGATTGATTTGTGAGTCTCAGTAAAATTTTGTTTGGAGCTGTAAATAAGAGCTGTTCTATTTCAAATTATTGAGCTCAGATCATTGACGATTAAGCTTGGGTGTTTTAAATTAAACTAAGGAGAGTTGAAATCTAACGTAGAAATTATAACAGAGAGAAACTATAAACAGACATACCGAATATCATTACCCCTTGTTAAAATATTTGGGTTATTGTGGCCATAGAGACTGTCTGTGGTGTTTATAATCATTGTACGATTCATCAACACTGATTTTCTGCCTACACTACGTGGCAATTCGTTTATACAATGTAGATATATCTGTAGTTTTTGTAGCGTGACATGAATTATTGAAGTAATTTTGAGGCTACTAGATCTCGAGGAGTGTAGAGTTTATCCTAAAATATCCACCTACTGAATTCTAATATCATTAATAATGCTCAGGTGACTTTTTTTTTAACGAGTTTTCTCTGTAAATAACAATTTTATAAAGACAGGATGAATAGGCTAACTCAAGGAAAATCCCATCTCTAGCAACTGTGCTCAAACCTACAGTCCCTTAACAGTCTCAATTCAGAGTTGCAATAAGTTAGACTCAAACTTAACATAAAATCATGTAATATTCGCTATGGTAGCTAACTTCGGTCAAAGTTTCAGATTTCTACATAACTATTACTAACTGTCTTTAACAGGCAAAATATGTATGTCATTTATCTTCAAAACTTTTTTTTTTAAGTTTCGGCCTCAAGACATTCATTAAGTGAAATTATGTGCAGAGTTAGGAACCTTGTGTGTATTGTAAAATGAGGTTCTGACATGAGTAAAGTGATACTATTTTATCTATCGAAAGTTTCAATTATCAGTTAAATTTTGGCAGTTTGTATTTCGTCGCAGAGTAAATAACACTTTAAAATACACCACCTTAAAAATTAATTGAATAATAATCACGAAGAACAATTTAAAATGATAAAAATTGAACTAATAAATATTTAAATATGGTTATTATGAGATGAGTGCAATATGGTCAAATCTTGAATATTGATGACAGCTGTTGTGTATAAATCGATTGTATTGTCCTGTAAAGGATAATAACTAATTTAATCAATATCTCGTCTTGCGTGTTACTTTATAGTTTACTGAATATGTACTAGACTAACCTTGCACAAGTCAGAGAGGTCACCGCTGCTAGGAGTTGCACATATAAAACCTCTGTTTATATTTTGTATAAAATATGATCCTTCTTGAGATTTGTTCTGTTTCAGTTTTGATTTACAGTCGTCTGCAGGTACATCCTTGACTTTCACCTTATGGATAGCACTGTTGTTCCCGAAACCTTAAAACAATAGTCAATAACTTTACTTTAATTTATTTTCAATACTGCTGTTTAAAAATACTTATTCTGCTATGAATTAGTTACACAATTACGTTTTGAAACTATGTTCGGTATGAAGAACAAAAACATAAAATATACCTTACAATATGTACTTATTTTAACTAGTTTCTTGAAATTGTAAAACTTCCAATTGGGTGGTAAATTATGAAATTACCAGATTAAAATTTATTAACTATAAATATAATAAAATAAAGCTATCATCAATAGTATTTTGTAAAAAGCATTTTTTTCTATTGAATGTCTCCGTGATTATTTAATTTATATTTTTATAAATATAATAAAAGAATTTATTAATTTATATTTTTAGTAAATGAGCTATTAAGTAAATGTCGGAGCAAATAGTCACATTCTGTCTGTTCTAAAGATTTTACTGCTGGCATCTTATTTGCGGTCCAAATGACCACAGTTATGTTAAACAATACTGACGAGGATGTAGTTGTTGCGTTTAAACTGATAATTCCAGTATGACAACAAATCAGATGAAGGGGGTAAGGACCCAGGCCACAACATCACAACCACTTGATTTTTAAATTCTGCGCAAACACTTTAATCATAAATTTTCTATCATTACGTTAGACAATTAACTAACTGTCTATCATTATCAACTACTACCTTCCGATCATACATATGATTATTTTCAACGAACTCCTTATTTGTAACTTTTCTAATACTATACAGAGTGTTTCGTGATATGATACAGATAAGTGTGACATATTTTACCAGGTTATTCCATAGGTTAGGACAATAAAGAAATATCCTATCAACATAGGTCCGGAAACCGTTCGTTGAGGAATTATAGCAAAAAATAGGTTGTTCACTGTTTTATTTGTAGTTAATTTTTGTGTTGGGCATAAGACAGTGATCTTATTGTGCTATATTTTCTACTTTTACATTAAAATACAGGAAATTTATCTGTAGAACAAGGGCCACGATTTATGGTTTCCAAAAAAAAATTGGTGCTCATTAATGGCACCCTAAAATAACATTTTACACACAAAAATTGATTTAGAATTTATGATTAGTTTTTAAAAGGCTCTCAACCGATAATCTGCCGACAAATTTAGCTGCAACTACATCTAAAGTTTCCTTCTGTTATGGAAAACAAAACCTTGTAATTGGTTTGAAATAAATAAATGAATTTATTCTTGACTGAAAGCACTATATTGCAACCATACAGTATTGTTATATATTTACATAAGTTCTATTACACTAAACTGTAGCATACAGTTTTTTGCAATAATGTTTAGAGTACAGAATTAAAATATTTTATTTGTTTATTTATCCATTTATGTTAGAAAGCGATAAACTACCCCAGCTTCAAAGTCGTGATTTAAAATTATAATTAATTAAACATTAGATTAGGCCTACAGAACAAAGATTGCATAACTCTTTGGTGTTGACAACAACAGCTGATTTTGATTATTGCTGGATACAACTGATAAGGTTCATTGTTGAAATTATGCAGTGCAAGAATGTTATTGTGGTCAGTTTGTTATTTGAGATTAGCTTGTTGTTTACAACTATCACAATGTTTTCAAACAGTGAGTATACTGATATGCGTTTTGTATACGAATATTGTAATGGCAGTTTAAATGCAGCATCGATTGAGTAACCAAGAAAGTTTCCAACAGAGAGATTTCTAACCCAATAATTTTACTGACCCCTTTACGAGAGACAGGAACTTTCCACAAGAGGAAGAGAGATGGCTTTCATGTAATTAATATGCACAGAAAAAAACATAATTGAGCCTTTGCACCAAAGTCCAGGTACCAGTATTAGGACATTATTTAATCAATACTTAATATCAACTTCACAAGATTTAAAAGTCCTAATAAAAGATAAAAATTCACCTGTACCACTATCAAAAAATATAAGCACTTCATCCTGGGGAAAATGATGTTAGAGTTACATTCTGTAACTGGGTGTTGTAGCAATGTTTGAGATTGAGAATCTAAAACATTCCACATTATCAATCTTATAATAATAACATACACAATGCGCTATGTAGTGGATAAGTAGGGAAACCAAACTTCACTCATAAGGGTCGGCCTACGGGCAGAGTTTAACCTTGACTTTGACATTGAGACAGATGCAATCAATCAAGCAGGAGGTTTCATAGTTCATACTTCAGAATGGTGATGTAACAGTTTTTTTTTTTTTTTTTGTTGAAATATGTTATAAGTGAGTTGTCATTGTTAACCTAATGTTCCTTTAAAAAAAAAAGGTTAAGTGAAAAGTGAAGTTTTCTTTTCATAAAGAAAAAAAAAAGCTTGTTCAAATGAATATCAGCTAAGAAATCGGACCTATCTTCAGACCAAGTAAAAGACTTTCTCTTTAAAAAAAAAAAAAACTGTTTTAATCATACTAGATCATTTGTATTGTTTTTTATGGAATGTTTAAAGCTTAATTTTGATCATGCAAAGTTCATGATACATTGGTAAAAATATATAACTTGGCTTTCAAATTTAATGTTCTTGCAGACGAACTTTCTTTTGCTTATAATTATTGTCATATATAAAATAGAACTTAATCATCAGTTTAACTAGTTTGTTTTTCTGTAGTAAAATAATTGTAATATGAGTTTTCCAATTAAGGGACAAAACATTTTTTATGACAAAATATGATTTTAAAAGTTTGATTACAAAAAAGTCCTCATCGGTATATTTATTATTTTAACATACTATTTTTACTACCAGACGTTATATGTAATAGCCCTACACTACAATATTTTGGTACATTACGTAACTCTTATAGTTAGTGAGGAAAATGTACCTAACATTTGGCAATTTTACATGGCGGTGGATAGGTGCTTCCCACTCCCCCAGATCGTATAAAACCAACTAGGGATCATTTATTTCGCCCAAGAAACTTAGGAGATAATATAGATGAATCGTGAAATGTTAAAAGGGCATCAGTCAAATGTGTGTAACTTTCGGGAAAACAAAAAAAAACTGTTTAAAACAAACTATAATAGGAATAATACTTCAAATTTGCATTTAAAGCAATTTCTATGTGTACTGTAAAGTATTTACGTACGTTTAAACATATTTTTCCATAAATTGAATATTTACAAATTTTTAAAAAGTCTTGACTAATGCCCTTTTAACATATTTTGAAAATTCAGTAAAATAAACCAATTTTATACATTTGAAATAACGTGTTTTATTTGTTTATATAGGATTATTCACCAAAAAACATGTCTCTAAGTTTATCATATTACTGAAATATTTAGTTCAAAACTGAAGCAAATGTCAAAAAATACGTTTTCTTGCTCTCCGTTGCTTACAGGCCGGGCCAAAATTGAATGATAAAACTCCATATGTTCCTCTGGTATATAATTCATAAGTTTTTTGATGTCCTGAATTTTATTTGGCTTTAGTGGCACTTTCCCTTCTGGATAAGCTTCTTTTTCAGGCGGCGTTAGTTCACCAGGCTTTGCAGCCAAGAAAAATGTCTGGCAGTTCAATCCGTTTATTGTTGTATAGGCTTTAATGCACCCTTTACATACACAATCAAACACAAAATGGAAAAAACTGTTTGTGGAAAATGAGACTCTCTCATTGCGTGGCTTCCTTTTAGTTTCATCTGACACTGTTGCCCTTTTATAAAGGACCGGCCACCATTGCTTGAAGTCCATGATATCAGTAGCTTGTACTTGAGTTACAAGAAATTTTCCAACCTTAGCACTTCTTAAATAAGTTCAGTTATCTCATAAATGTTGAATACTCTGTCATTTTTCCTTATCATTTTTTAATTAGACCAAAATCTCGGTCACAGGGAAAGTAACTGTGCCCCCTGACTGGGAAAAATTATTGGATTATCTGAAATCGTTTAAAATCAGTTAAAAATAACAAAAATCTTGTTAGAACCTGATTTTTGTTTTGCCCAGGGCAATTGTCTGAAAAATAACGAAGCTCTGTGATGTTTTTTGGAACATTTTTTTAAAAATCACACAAAAAGGAGCAAACTTCATTGGGGCTACGCCTTCATGGTACACATAGATGCTACTGGACTTTACTTTAATGTCTGTGATGCAAAACACATTGACAGTTAACTGTCGAAGATAAAAGAGATCTTGGACTGGGACCTTTGGGAGACTAATATTTTGAATGAAATCAAATGCTATGGAAAGGACATTCGTTTCGGCTTTCCCCTCGTCAGAGGCTTCATGTTTTAAAGCTTCATAAAATTTACGACTACGTCGTTTGTGTACCATGAGCTCTGCGACTGCTACTCTTTTCGCAACAACGTTGAGATGTGGGGATTTTATTTTTAAATTGAGTTGTTCACAAGTTATACATGTGTCTACTTGTGGGCGACCAAACCTTAAGACAAAATTCTCTTTAAAAATGTTTGGTAAAATGTGTAGCTAACTTTGTTGTTTGGGTTTTTTGAAATATAAAGATTGTGCATTATCTTTAAATTCAAATCAGCGCTCAAATACGTCCTTTTTTGGCCTGTATAGTGTGATTCCTTCACTGGGAAAGAGCATATATGTTCCCTTACAAGCTCTTTTGTTTCTTAAGAAAGAGTAAAACTTACGTCCTTACCTCGTTTGTCTTCAGGTGTTTTACCACTTTGTTACAATTCCCTGATACGTCTAACTCTTTTGGCAGTGACACCAAAAGCATGAAAGAAAGCTTGAAAACATACTTTTGTACGTTCACTTCCAATCGTCAAATGATACTGGTAAACAGCACTATTTCTCCTAGGTGTTTCCGTACGAGGCCTTCTAGTTTTTACATTTTCTACATCAATCAGTCCATAAAGATAAATATCCTGTTCATTTTTCACCTTCAAATCATGGAACTTTGAAAAGAGATCATGAATGTTATCTTCTCCGATAATCTCCAAACACGTACTTTTGCACCTGAAAGAAAAACAAACTCGTTAACTTAGCTTTATTTTATTTCACCAAAGAAGTTAGGTAGGCTATTAGGTAGGTAGGATGGGTAGACACGTAGGTATGTAAGTTTGATAGGTAGGTAGATAAACAGTAGGTTGGATAAGTTATTTATTACCATTTTTCATGAAATGAACTACAACGGAAATTCGTTGTATGGGGTTATATTTTGGTCAAAAAAGAAAAATATCAAAAAATAATCCCAATGCAAGGTTTGGATGTTTTGTAGAACTTTTTACTGATTATAGCCGGTCGGTGAGATTGAACTATGAAATGGTCCAAGGTCAACTCTTGCCGGCTTGTTCTAACAGTAAATTCCTGTCGGCGGATTTTGAATTGAAAAATCATTTTTTATGAATTTTGAAAATGTGTAATAATAATGTGTAAGGATATGTAGTTGTAATACAAGTTGTATGCAATACATGTCTAGTACTGTTATTTCATATTAACTAACAGACGTTACGGCATATTTAAATGAAGAATTTAAAAATTTTCAAAATTAATAAAAAATAAAAAACCTTGTTATTTCTGGAAATAAAATGTAATTTTAAGAAATAAATATTCTTGTTAAAATTTGGAAAAATTGATATTTAAAAAGTTAGAAGAAAAGCATAAATATGAAAGTTAATAAAAGTAAATAAAAATAAATTTTGAGAAAAGGATTATATAGATCAATTTTAATAAAGTTAGGAGTGATTGCCTTCTGAAATATTTTAGTTGTTATTAGTTAATTTTCATTACAGAAATTGTTTTTGAGTTTTATTTGTTGACTTGTGTCAAGATTATTAGTTCGATTTGTTTTGTTTCAAGTAATTAAAAGAATTAATTTTTTTTTATTCTCTAAAACTGTGTTTTATTTAGAATTGGTCGCACAATTATATGTTATATTTTCAGGTTGGTTATAATAAAAAAAGGTAAAATATATTGTATCAAAGAGGTATTCCTAAGGACACGCACCTACGAGATTAAAATTAGAAAATAAAGTAAATTCGTGTTCTCCCTGAGAAATAGGGTAATCTTAAATACAGTTACTGGAAGTCATAAATAAAAAGGGGGGTACCGGTAATTTGGGGCAACTCAAATTATCGAAGAAGTTATTCAATCCAGGCCAGAAAGATAGTAAGCCAAAAACTTCCAGTGGATTGAATAATTTATTCTTTTTGTCACGCGAGAACGAATCCTGTAGGCTAAAAATCTCAGGATTCGAGGCTATTACGTATTAATAAAGTTAGGGGGCGTAATTAGTCTGACTCTAAAAAAGGTAGAGTTTTTTCGTTGTAGAACATTTCAGCTATTTTATTTTTCATTAATAATTTAAATAATACGTGCTAACTGTTTTTGAAGGAAGATAAAAAAGCTCTGTTCATTATTAATTGAAATTGAACTCAAGACTAGTAGCCTATGTAACAAAATAGGTTAGGCCTCACCTAACTTATTAGCTTAGGTAGGCTAGTTAACTTTATTATCAAGTTATGATACAGATAACAATTTACGTAAAAATTTTGAATGATTAACTAAAAACCACATTAGTTTAGATTCAGCGTAGTAGTATTAGTTATTAAATAAATACAATAATACGCACTTACCCACAGTCAAAAAACGGGTTTTTTGCAGGCACTTGGTTTCCCTTATGGTTTTCATAAGCCTCTCCTTTTAAAATGGCTCTTTTTATTTAATTCCGCTTGTATTCACTTTCATCTTTAAACTTCCTTTTAGGAGGAGTGTCTTTTTGTTCAGTTTCACTCATGGCTATAATAACTTAGTAACTACTAAACTGCTTATTTAAACAAAACAATTATTAACACATTACAAAACAGCAATCAACAAACAATTTAACAAAAAACCAACCAAAACATACTAACATAACCTCAAAACAGACTGGTACTGAAAGCAGGTCTGGCAGCTCAGAGCTCACTACCACCACTGCTGCCTGGTGGTGAACTGAAGGAGGCAGCCAGCTGATTTACAGAGAGTAGTTTGCTAAAAGAGCATGAGTCAATGACTAATGCCCTTTCAACAAAATATGTAATTTTTAAATCACATTTTAGCACACTTCTGGACCTCTGACTGGTGCCTTTATAACACCAAAATGTGAGCCTAGTATTGTAGATTTGATAACTGTAGAAAGTAAAAATGGCCTTTTGGATGCCCTTTTAACATGTCACGATTCAGATAAAGAAAATTTTGAAATTGTAAGTAAGTCATATTCAAGACTATACATTTAACGTTTACTAAAATCCAATGGTTTAACACTTTTAGCGGGAGAAGAAAACATGTAATAGCCTTATGCAAAATTAGATTCGGTTTTGCTTGTTTAGATTATACTTATTTCGTATCGGTAAAATAGCAACCTCTACCTGGAGTGAATGTTCTATAGATGAACAAGAAACCTTACACCGCCTAATTTTGGATTGTAATGTATATGAGTCAAAGAGTTAAGTAACTATTTTTAAAGTTAATACAGAGAGAAATATAGGTCAATTCGTAATATTGATAGATGTAGATTAGGTTCATGTTACTTCATAAATCTTTACTATAAATCCTGCTCATAATGTATTCTTATATGCTCCAGCATTTTCGGGTATATCTGAGTTATAGGGGTATTCGTTTATTTTTATAAATAAGATAGTATTGGTAATTTTTCATGCCCTTTTTAGTACCCTTTCTTCCCCAACAGGTGATCTTTATAGAGTACACCGAATTGTGGCATACTACTCCAGAGTGTAATTATTGTTACTAGAGTGAACATAATATAGAATAACATACAGTTTACACAACCCTTGTCATTTTCTATCTATTTAGTAATTTACTATGGTTTAAACAACTATACATAGGTCGTTAAGTTATATAATCAGACCAAGTCGATAACGTGGTGTAATCGAAACATTTTAATTAGTATTAACATATACTCGAGTTTAATTGATTAACATTATTACAATACAAGCAAATGCAAGTATTTTGAAAATAAATTTGTTTAAATACCTGTAAATACTATTCACGTAATATGGCAAATCAAGTCATGTTTGGTAATATGATGCCACTCCCCAGATAGATGCAAAATGACAATTAATTCCCAACCCCTTTCTAACTTTACGAATCCAATTATTACATTATTTCACAATGATCTGATGATTCATATACATAGCTGTACAATTACATACTTGTATGATTTATTCTAATATTAACATCAATAATTCATAATTCTTTTCCCAAATAATAAAACTAAGAAAAAAATGTATTTTGAGAATAATAGATTACTATTCATAGTAAAACCACAATCACCAAAACCCGAACCCCTTTAGAAATTTCGCATGACTACATCAACATTAACAAATATATAAATGCATATATAATTTTTTGGTGTTTTATTATTATTATTATTAATTTTATTTCTTTACAAATAGACTTTATAAAAAGAAATACTATTTTTGAGAAAAAATACTCCATTTCAGCTTTAACCAATTTTCACAAAAAAAAAAAAAAAAATACTTACAATGTAATTTGTAGAATTTTCATCATTATTTTGAGCTCTTAATCTTAAAGAAGTGTTACTCTAATTTAAAAGATATAAACTTATTTATTCACCATTGTATTATAACCATGCTGTTAATGGCATTCATTTCTGATACTAAACTCACCCTGAAGCACATCCTTTCCCCATCCAGTGACGATACATGTTCTGTTGGTTAGTAGATGCCAACGAGACAGGAAAGAAGGAATACAAATCTCGCCAACATTGTCATTAAACATGAATGGTTGTTCTAGTTTTAGAATAACTAGGTCCTTCGCGATAGCTATTTCGCTGCACTGAAGTTTAGCAATAGCAATGACAGGTCTTACTTGAAACGATTTTGAATCCTTTTGAGACGAGAAAATGTCTTTACCGGCTTTCACGACTATATCTTTTGAATGTAAGCTGTTTAGATAAAGCATATTATTTGGTATTAGTAAGATACATTTATAAATACTAATATACGAATACAGTTATATACATAATATATAATAATAACATATATATATATATATATATATATATAATAGGTGAATATATATATATATATATATATATATATATATATAATAGGTGAATATATATATATATATATATTCTACTATTATATATGTATGACTACTACTACTACTATCAATTTATGTTTTATTACTGTCAATTAATCAATGTTATTACTCAGTACGTTATATATATATATATATATATATATATATATATATATATATAATACGTTATATGTTATTACTTACTTATATATATATATATACGTAAGGTACAGGTTTAATATAAAAGAAAACTTTACGTACTCCAATTCAAAAAATAATATGTTTCTAGGAATAACATATTCTCTATCATTATAAAAATAACTGTCTTTGACTGTCAATAAGTTGGAGTCCATTTAACTGCCAAGCTGTAGCATGACAATGTCACAAGTAAGATCAAACTTAAACAAAACTTTAAATTAACAATTTCAAATAGTTTTGTGCGTGGACTTTTAAATCTAAAATACATTCAAGTTGAAAGTTATGGCTAATAAATGAATTAAAACCATGTAAACTACAAATTAGATGAATTAGGTAATAAATTCATCTAGAAGTCGTTCTTTTAGTTATTCAAATATCTCAAATAATTCCAAGAATTTGTTGCGAGAAATCATCTGTATATTTTATTGGTATTTGGATTATTTGTAAATATGCAGAAACGAAACCAATATTTTGTTCCTTAATATTATGAATTAAAATCTTGATTAATAGTGGAATATATTAATATTGTAATAATTACTAAATTTTAAATCATACGAATTATGAGATTGGCACATTATACAGATTGAGTGAATTAAAACCGGAGCCAGATTGACGGTCATGTTTGTATAGTGTTTCGCTACTCTTGCAATCAATTCTATAGAATGTTTTTATTACTCCCAATTTATTATTATTATTATTACTTCAGTATTTTAGTCATAGTTGTGTCCTCAAAATATCGTATTTTCTATAATAAAAGATCTAAATATGCCTTCGTTCAGGATCGTTGACAGAAATACTGGTGTATTTTCCCAATAAGTATTCTAATTCAAGAATTACAGCAAAGAGAGGATTCATGGTTCCATAGTTCTGGCCATGTCAATTTTCAAGGAATTTATTGCAGAAAAAAGTGAAGGCAAAAACCTATTTACAATATGAGTAGTGAGTAGTGTAATATTTCTAGTGGCAGTATGTCTGGTATTTGTAGAGACAGTTGTCATTACGGAAGTATATTTGAAACTTTTCGAAAACTTTACCACTCAGTTGACTGATGATAGTTAGTAATGTCTCTTTAAACAAGATAAAGCGACATATCACATATCTGGTATCTTTACGGAATCGTCATCACAGATCTGTGACATGTGGATATGTTTTGTAATGATTTCTATATGTGAGACTTCTTGAAATGTACAATTTGTAACGTTATCATAATTATTATCTTGATGTTTCACTGAAGGTCAAATTTACTTTCAACTGCGGTATTATTTATTCCTGTCAACTTCATGGTGTCCTTGTATATTGGTTCTTATTGCGTCTGGTGTTCCTGGGTTTGTTTGACAACGACTGCTGAACCTACGAAAGTAAATAATGGGGACTGAGGTTCCAATCTATTGGATGCAAAAACATATTAGAATTTCTTTGGTATTCCTCTACGATATTTTCCCCGGGTCTTTTAGAGACGACTTTTTTTAGAATACGATTCTTTGGTATCCTGGATTCTATCTCTCTCTATCTCGGGAAAGGAAGCTAAACATCCTGTGGTAGCCTCAGGTTATATAACATGAATATTTCTATTATAAGGTATGTTACAACAACTGTCCACTCAAAACTATCTATAAAATATATCAACAAAGTAGCATTTTAAATTTACAAAAAATGACTACCTATATAAACTGTTATAGCAAGCTTATCTGTCGCAATATTTGGTTAAAATGAATGTTTTACCTTTAAGGCTTTTCGGGACCGATTAAATGATCAGTTTGAGATAAACTAGGTAGACATTTAGACCTTTAGAAAAGTTAGATATGTGTGCCAGATATGTGAACTACTAAAATCTTTATTCAGCTAGCTTGTTAACAAAATAGGCCCAATTTCATATAATAGACGGGAAACCCTTCCGTTTGATCTTATAATTTGTCACCTTTCCTTGGACAAATTAAATCATTACCTTATGAGCAACTGTACAATACTTCATATTCTATGGCTTTGACCTTTAACTTAGTAAAATTTCTTTTACTGTAAACTCATATGGTTTATTTGGCTTATTTATAATTTATTTGTTGTTTATTTATTATAATTTTAGTTGGTGTAAATGTAACTGAATTTTGACGTTATTATACTTAATATTGAAAAAAGGGTTAAAATTGCTAAATTTTATGAAGTTTGGCAATCTGTTTTTTAATTATACAGACGGTGGATAGCAAAAAATGGAATTTATTGGTGCAAAGACCATCTCAAACACATAAAACTGTTTAAAAATGGTAGTGTAAAAGATAAAAGCAGATCTGGAAGGCCTTCAATATCAACCACCAAAGATAATATGAGTATCAACCACCATACCGTCTAGGCTATGTTTGAGTATACACAAGTCAGTATGAGTTTTATGTTTATTAATTCTACTGAAGCATTAATTCTACACAGGGAGCATGAGAAAGTGAACTTACCAGGTACTGAGTGTATACAGTTTCGAGAAAACCCCTCAAATTATGGGATTATGTGAAAAATCGTTATTGGAGTCCAAATTATGAGCAATGACTGTTTAACGATGACTATGACATCTGCATAGAGTTTTGTGAACTAATGTTGGCTTTGAAGGAATAGTACCCAAATCTTCTTAATAACATGTTATGGCCGGAGAAGGCTCTCTTCTATCTTTGACGATTTGTACTGGCCAGAAAAGAAGCCGGGCATGAAATTTTGTATTGAGAGAATGCAAACAATGGCTAAGCTTACAGTATGATGTGTGTTTAAGCCATATCGATTTATTGGTTCGTTTACTATCCATAATATCATACATAAAAGGTTACAGATATTTGAAATTGCTACAAATATTTGTGTGGAAAGAAGATTTAGTTTGGGACATTGGTAATGACTTTATAGGATATTCGTAAGACGAGGCGACACCACACTACTCTTTATTTATTCGAAAGTGACTCCATGAACATATTCCGGAAAAGTGAATTAGAAGAGGCGGCCCATATCATTGCCTGTCTCAACACCCCCCCCCCCCATTTGCCACCGTTTCACGCCATTTCTTTTTGTGAGAATGAACAAAACTGAAGAAGTTTACAGAATACAGCCGATGACACTAAAATAATAAGGAAATTCGTTTCCAATGGATATACACATATTGAGGTCTGATTTGTTATAAAATAAATGTTTCTTGTATATGTGTACTTTGATTTCTTATTTAAATTCCTATAAATGTTAGACGTTTTCATATCAGAATAGGGAATGATTTTCACCCACCCTGTACTCCCTCATTTCATAATGATATACAAATAAGAAATTAATTTACAAATTTTAAATGGTCTTATCATGTATGACGTTTACAGTAATTGTTAAATTTTTGGTACACTTTATTTAATGATCCGCTTTTGGCACTTGCAGCCGCATTTTTGGTTATTTAAAATATTTACAATTGCATCTAATATTTTAAATTTTAATTCTCATATTTTAAATTTAAATAATACCCACATCATAAAAACCTACATAAAATAAATAAAAACAAAATAGTATTTTCAAGTCAGAAGGCGACTGTCTTGCATATCGAGTTCTGTAATTTCAGCTTTTATAACTAGGATTCGCTACCAATCGTAGCTCTTTAAATAACCTCACGATACTGGGTCGACATCGTAAATTTCTGAGCGCCCATTAAACTAAACTTACTGGGGGATCTAATAATAAAAATTACCTCTATAATTTCAACGTTTTTATATCTCAATCGATTTTATTGAAATTGATTTCTCATATATATTTTATAAAGTTAGTTTCAAATATATTAATATATTTGACATTGAAATCATATCTGCTCCATAAATAAAATATGAAATATTTCAACTCATATTTGATTCTGTCTATTTTTTACAAAATGGTATTTCTTGCGTTTACTCTTGATTTACAAACATATTACGCGTTCGAATCTGTTAATACCCGCTCTTTTAAAACCAAAATAACTCGTTTATCAAAGAATTTTCATCAAAATGATTTTCCCTGGGTATATTGTGATACCCTTTTTAACTTTTCAAGGCCCTGATTTATAAAAGCATACCTTTTTAAGTATACTTCAACAAAAAATAGCAGAATAAAGCCAATATTTAGGTTTGTCAAACTTATTTCTCATGAATTTTGTAAATGGTGATTACGAATTTACATAGAACAGAAAAAGTCGGTGCTGTCGCTCTATCAGAATGAAATGTTTGTAATGTGCGTTAACATAAATTCCTTTCTAGAAAACATAACCTCAGAGCTCATTATAGTAAATACTTGCTTGGTTGGATCTACTCCTTTTTATGTAGTCTTGGGTTAAACCCCTCTCTTTCATCTTTCCTTTCATAATTCTATTTACCAACTCTTGTAGTTTTTCGACCCTGACGATATTAGATTATTCGAAAGATCTACTATTTGCGAGGGGTCTTGTAGTATGTTCTTTTTCCTCCTTTTTATAAGGCTATGACGACAACAAGTAAGGTATGGTGATCAAGCTAAGAGCGAAAAAGCTCAGTACAGTTACGTTAAGTGAAGACTATTGTTATGGTTTATCCTCCCCCCCCCCACCATTTAAGGCAAATTCTTACATAATAAACTTGATATTCCCCCTTTCCACTGTAAACGTTTCGAATATTATAACAATTTACGGAAAAGAATTCCATTCTTAGATTTAGAGTTACATCAATACCGCACATCTTTAGCGTAAACTAAATCAATACTTAAATATTATTAACTACATATTTGAATAGGAAATCAAGAAGACTTGACAAAATATATTACATCGATATTGTCTTTTAGTGAGTATTCTTTAAAAAAACAACGAATTTTTAGGAACTAAACCGAACAGATCCACATAAAACAGTTTCAAATTACACGTATAAGTACGAGTGTTTGACATTTCTTAGTATCTTATCTAGGAGGTTCTATAAGGAATGAATATATTATCAGACTATAAGTGTTATGTATTCATTACCATAAGGAAGGATTTATATTTGTATACAAATTTTACTAAAATTCACTTAAAAAGTGGAGGGAAAAACTAAGGCAAACATGAAATTCCTTCCAAAGAAAAAAAAGTTATTAACTGAATATTTATTTTTATTTTGCCAACGCAATGAATCAGAGGGAAATGTTGAAATGGCTAATAGTTTTGAATAACGTGTGTAATAATATAAAATAAATAGGTAAATCACAACTATTTAGCAGGTAATTTAAAGTCTTTCAAAATGTTCCATGAATGAATTTGTTGTTATTTTTTAGTAATATTTAAAAGTTTTAAAATACGCACTTACTAATTCTAGAAATTATATTTATCCTTAATAGCAGCCTTGAACGCATGGGTACATTACTTCATTTAATCCATTATATCTGCCATATTTTTAAAGTTGGGCAATTTTCATATTAATTATTTTAAATTATAATAAAAAAATTAATGTTTTATTTATTAAAATCTTTTACTACATTACTTATTTGAATTAAAAAATAGCAAAATAAAATTCTATTTACAAAGTTTGTTTCAATTTCGTTTAGCAATATATTCCAGTTTTTAAAAAGAAAAACATCGGCGTTCACATAATTTTTAAAAACATTATTAAATTATAATTCTCAGATTCAAATTGAGATCAACTGTGTAAGTCTAACAATATTCTTATGGTCGATGATACAAGTATGGTGGAAGATGGAGCAGAACCTTAAATATTGTTTTGATGAATGTAAGTGGAAAATATGTTGAATTGCAGGAATTTTTTTTTATGGTAGAATTGTGGAAATAAATCGGCATACTATTAATATTGATACTTTCTTAGTAGTTGTATTACATTACTTACCCTGAAATACAGTTTTCCGCAGTGATAACAGCGTCTTCAGAAATAATTGTAGCACTACAAAACGCTCTCTTAGCTTTAGTTAACATTAGTAATGCTTGCCAAGGCAACTCATAAATTGATGAAGAATCGTATGACTGTCAAAAAAGAAAATATTTTTAAATATGAAAGTGAATTGTTGTTCTTACAGAAGATATTGTATAGTGAAATTATTTTAGATCAAGACACATTTTCACGGTAAAATGTTCGTCAATTAATAATCATCGCCTATGTAAGCACACCGCATAAAATATTTTTAAGTCTGGAATTTAAAACCCATTAGTTCCCAAGGTTTGAAAATAAAACTAATTTGATGTTATTAGTGCATTTTATTACTAAATATACATTCAAATAACTGTTTAGTTAGTTAACACAAATACAAGTTTTTATTTTATTCTTAAAAAAAAAATGTTGCGTATACGCAACGTTGGGTTTATAGCAAAACAAACATTATTTTTTTGTGTGGAATAGTTCAAAACAGTTAGCATGAAGATGCACTTGACACTTAGGACACATGTATATTGTGTTGCTTTGGCATTGTCTACATCTTCTTCTTGCCTTATTTTTCTCCTCTACTATCACGTGGCCGACTTTTAGATGGTCGTCCATAATTTGGTCTTGAAGGACCTTGGTCCCGCTATATCTCTTCTTTGAATGTCATCCATTGTCATAAGAGTAACTGCTATGTAAGATTTAAATTCTAACTGTGACAATTTTGATTTGTTTGCCAAATTGTATATTATCCAAGAATTTACAATAACACTGTCAATCAAATTTACAAAGAGGGGCCACCACCACTTTTTTTCCTTTTACGTTTATTCTATAATTGGATATTCCATTATCATGTAAATCTACACCTCCCATATGCTGATTATACTCAGCTATAACTTTTGGCTGAGGAATTGAATTGGCCTTTTTTTCTTTTCTGTTGTATCGTATTGCCCCTACTAGAGGTTCAATTGTGCAGTTATTGGTTGCAACTGTCACCACAGAATTGTCGTTCCATCTAACTAACAAAATTTTTTGTTCATTTTCAAATGAAAAATCGTAAGTACCACGATTCTTTTTCTTTATATTTCTCACAGTTTCCATTGTGCTATTACAAGTACGGTTTTCCCGAATTGTCCCAGTAGCGTAAAACCCCTTTTCGTTAAGCAAACAAAATAAGTTGTACGAAGAGAAGAAGTTGTCAAAAAATATGCGATGAGCTGATGGTTTCTGAACAACTGACCATAGTTCAAGTACAACGTTTACTCCCAGACTCAATTCGTTTTCATAACTGGTGGTTTTTCCACCATAAAGTATGAATTTGTACAAGTAACCATTGGAACTACATAGATACCATAGTTTGAAACCGAACCTAATTGGTTTTCCTCTGATATACATCTTACAACTATGTCGTCCAAAATATGGCACCATTTCCTCATCGATAGACAGATTGTGAGAGAATACTCCAAATTGCATGTTCTTTTCATTTATCAAATCAAAAAGAGGTCTTAGTTTTGAAAATCTGTCGCTTTTATCAAGTTGATTATTATCTGAAAAATATATGTTTTGCTTTATAGAATCGAATCTGTTCCTACTCATACAATTTCTAACTAACGTTATTCCTTTGTCCTCATATTTTGACCAATACAGTTTAATAGCTGGTAACGTATGATACCCAGAAAAAAATAAGTATCCCGAAAAATCGCTTTATGCTAGTTCCGTCAATTTCAAATGAATGCCGATTGTTATCGTGTGCATATATTTGTATAAGGAAAAAAAAATTTCCAAAAGTGCGCTTCACTAATCAACAGTCAACAATTATCTTTTATTACTAAAGGTATTACTAAATTATTTACTAAAATATATAACTGATCCTTCACTCTGGATAGTCACACTAGACTAGAGCGACCTACAAGAAACTAAATAATTACTGTCCCTTCCCATTCGCCAGAAGATGGCGCGACCTATTGGCGCTTTCTGCATGGGAATCCCAACGTTGCGTAAACGCAACAATAATAAAACAGGTCAGACATGCAAAAACTATAAACTCTTTTTCAAATATTATGTTATATCTTCTTTAGTAAAGGTCAGGGCAATATAAATTGATAACTTAGAAATTCCTATTGTATTCTCCATTGGACAAATAAATAAACAAAAATACGGGGGAAGAAATCCAAAATTTCGCCATAGTTCTACTTTTTTACAAAAGACACTTTTTGATTTTATCGACATTTTTCATACAAAACATTATTCTTTGTTATGTTTTGAATAACTTGTAACAGTAAAAACGTTATTTTATTCAATGACATATTAAAAAAAAAAAATTCATAAAAATGTTTCGTTTACGCAACGTTGGGAGTTAATGGGTTGCAAATTCAATATCTGGAAATAAATATACTTTAAAAAACTTTTCAATTAAATCTTATCAGATGTTAAACAATTTACAGCGTGAATGAATTTTGAAAATTATTTCCCTACCAAAATATTTATATACTTAAATACAATCCATAGTTAATTTATTATTGTGGAAAAAATTGTTTAACTAATAATAAACTTATTTGTCTATTATCCGTTAAAATTGTCCTAAAGTTTATGTTGGTTTAAATACAACAGATTTAGGAACTATTACAATTTTGACCAACTTTATATACTGCATTCAAAACATGGAAAAATTTGTAATACTAATGGCTTTAAACATAAAAGTGTGTACAAATATTTTCTTTGAAAGGCGTGAATATAATTTCAATAGTCTAATGGATGCAATAGAGGGAATTGAAAATTATTCGCGTATGGAAATAAAAGAAAATATTATTTAGCGGAGTGGCAAATAGATATAATACAATACTACTTCTACAATGTATATTAGTCATTATTCAATAACACATTAATTACATCTTGACATGTATATTATATGTTATTTCATATTGTGTGTGTATGTTTATTTATTTATTCTATGTAAAATACTTTATATAATATAATATTTCATTCTTTAAAAAAATTGTCCTCCACATTTTATATTAATAATAATTTTACTTTAATATATACTTTTTTCGTTATGTCTACGTGTTTTATATACTATACAAAATATATTTTGTTATATCTATTTACATCAACTTTATTGTTTTATTTAATCCAATAATATGGAGTTTCAACAAGAAATATCTGCTGTTACATTAGATATATTTTATTCATTACATCTATATTAATTATACTGTATTGTCAATCTTACAATTGTTCTCTTACTGGAGTAGAAATAGTAGTAGTCTACTTCAATGACTTTAACAGTAAATAGTATTAATCTTTGCTATAAAAATAGTAGATTTTTTTTTTTAAAGTGTACTGCATCAGAATTTTTTTTTTTTTATACAGTTAGAATAGATATTTAAAAGAGAGAAAAATATTAATTTTGTACGTCCAAAAAAAATAATTTTAATGTTTAAAAGATTAGAGCCGAATATTTAGGTACCTCCAACATTTATTAGGATTTTTTAAATATCCAAAAAAATTAACTATATTAACATAAGTTTAGATTACAGTATAAGGTAATCTTAAGGTACATAGTGTTCTCTCTCTCTCTCTCTCTCTCCCTCCCTCTCTCTCTCTCTCTCTCTCTCTCTCTCTCTCTCTCTCTCTCTCTCTCTCTCTCTCTCTCTCTCTCTCTCTCTCTCTCTCTCTCTCTCTCTCTCTCTCTCTCTCTCTCTCTCTCTCTCTCTCTCTCTCTCTCTCTCTCTCTCTCTCTCTCTCTCACTCTTTCTCTCTCTCCTTTCTTTTTCTTGGAGCTATTACTAGACGGAATCAAATGCATGATTAACCAAATTATTATTTTCTTAAGGGTGTTACTAATTTATAAAATTTTAATTAACTGATAATAAATTATTTTGAATATTATTTCCTTTATTTAAAGAGAATAAAATTTAATTATTTTTCATTTAACAAGACTTAAACATGTTTATACAAATCACTAATAAGCATATAATGTTGTTGAATATTATTTCACAATATGATTAATAAAAATTATTTATAATGACTATAAATTTTTTAATTCACTTAGAACCTCAATTCTGACAATTGGTAATACAAAAATATAATAGTGTATTTTCTGGTTTGTAGAGAACGGATGGTTTGGCCTATCGAGTCACCGTAGCAGACACCAAAAGTTATTTGGTTGAATTTTCTTGTATGTCAAATTCTAGATCTTTTTTGGAGAAACCATTGCAATAACTTAATAATTGCTATCTTTTAATCAACTCAATACATATACACAGTTTTGACTTCTTTGTTCAGTGTGTGTATGTAGAGTCTACTTCCAACTCTGTTTCAGATCAGCTGTAAGGAGTGACGGCTAAACTGATTGAAGCCTACCGCTCATTAGGCCTATATAAGGTTGACCTTAGACTCTCTTGCGATAACGTCGAAGTTCAGAACAGATTACAATTTATTTTGTAAGACTACTTTTACTAATTTTGTAATTTATATTATGATTGTTTTTTTTTAAATCAAAGTCATTTAAATTTGTTGAAATTAATTTGTTTTTTACGACAATTCATTGGTGTTACACTAAAATCCTTTCATTATAATATATATTATATCTAATAATATTAAACAATATATATTGTTATTTAATAAACAGTAATCATACTCATTCTTATAAGAGAGTGAATGATAAATTTGACGTACCTCTTTCCACACTCCACACGAAGTGTCGTGTTTATCGTAAACGCTCGTTCTATTGCATTCTTTATTCTGAAATTCAAGTAATTATGTTATTGGTAAAAAATATTATAATGACTTTTTGAAAATATTTTCTTCCTAATATATTAAATATTTATAAAATAATAATAATTGTTATAAAATATCAGAGAAAAAAATCAAAGGAATGTAATTTGCCTATGTAAGTCTTATATAAACATATACATTTATGGAATTATTAGCCTTTATGTCACGTATAGAATAGCTAGTGCTGTAAGAAATAATAAATTGTATAAAACAAAGTTATCTGGTATGCAAAGACAAATAATATTTACATTGAACTTTTCACTACAGCCTGCAATATTCTAACATAGGTAATCTATAGAGTAATAACAAATATAAAACCTACATTTTCCTATAGCTTCCTTTAACTTCGTTTTCTTTACATTAAAAAAAAATCATTCTATATGCAACTTATCACTTAAGGCAGTCCTCCAATTTCGATATCTCTTGAGATTAATGCAATGTTTCATATAAATTGTCAGTTGGTTGAATATTTTATACACTAAATAAATAAAGTTTTTTCTTAAAAATTTATTTACTACTTACGGCCTAATAAACCTTTCTCTGCACAGAAGGTTCCGTGGTTATACACAAATAAAATATAAGTTATGCAATTTTTAAAACAATATAAATAGGAACAGTACTGTCGCGTTTCCTTTGATTGTAAAGAGCCAATCCAATGAATTTTGCGTCACTTTGAGTAATATAAATACTTTATTATATCATAGCATAGACTACTGATCATGATTAACCATCTGATTGGATTACACTAAAACTTTTCACGATAAAAAGTTGTAATCAAAATGTGATTTTCAGACTTTAAAATATCTTCTTATAAAACAAATACTTGTTACTAAATTCTATAAAATGATAAGATGATATAAAAATACGACAACATCATGTTAATTTACGTAGTTTTCAATTTGTGTGCGTTTTTTACAACAACCATACACAAACTTTAATTATCATAATAAGAGAATTAAATAAACTTACGACTTATTAGCTGCTTATAAAGGTTACTATAATAATATAATATACTAAAAATATTATACAACTATTTTCAATAGGCATGGGTAACAGCGTAAATTTAACAAACCACATGTTGACGTGGTTTTGTGTTTATTCTTGTGTACTTTTACACATCCTTTCCTCATTTGCAAACCTCAGCTTTCAGTCTTAAATACTATTATTCTTATAAAAGGTTACAGTTAAAGTTTCGTGATAAACTTAATTCCTTTTATGAGTTATAGAAAGATTCAGTGTCGACTCGTAATACTAAACATTATACCTAATTTTACCTCAATGTAATAAAACTTATGTTATCGAGTAAGGAAAATAGCTCAAGTAATTTTTAAATGTTAAAAAAAAACTTTAATCCATTTTCAAAATTTAATAATTATCTTAAAATATATTATTTCTTGCCAATAGGTTTTACAATCCCAAACAAATATTATTATGTAGATTGATATTTTACACAAAACGATAAAATTATCACGAATTAATATTTATTAACTCATAATATGGATGTTATCTTTAAGAAATATAATTTTAACCATTTAATATATAAATCAGACAAAGCAATCTTTTTTTTTTTCAATTTTAATTCCATTTTATTTATATTAAACATATTTTATAGTCTTACTAACATTGCCATACACGAAGACGAACCATGTATCAGTGTTTTATAACTGTTATCTGTGTTTAATAACGAGTCAAAATGAACTCTCTTCTGTAATGATTTTTTTTGTTCACTATCCTAAACACCTTTTATTATAAGCCTAAATAAGATTAGTAATTTGAACTTCTTAATTAAAAAAAATCGGCACTATGAAAGCTAATAAACATACAAAATGACGAGGCCGATCTAAAAGTTGTCATTTCAAAGAACTGTAATGTTGATAAGCAAAAATAGGATTTTGTTTATTTCCTGATATATATATATATATATATATATATATATATATATATATATATATATATATATATATATATATATATATATATATTGCTTATCAAAAAATATATATTACAGAAGTTTAATATATATTAACATTATTAAACTTCTGTTGTTATTTTCATAACGAATATATACGAGTATTCACTTAAAAATATATGCATGAGTTGCATAGAATCCACAAACCTAAAGTCCCTCTTATGCTAATTTTCAGTTTCAGGAATCCCTTTACCGGGAATGATCTCATAACTTTCTTCATCAAATTATTAACCCAACATCGAAAACCAAACATTTTAAATTCAACAACATTGGGACTGGGAAACTTGAATCAAGCAAGATAGGTGAAAAACAATGTTCAAAACACGGTTTTTCAGATAATAATAGGTTTGGTTTAAAATCTACATCTTAGTCTTGAGAAAGCTTTAGTAGAAATTTCATAAATATAAGAATTGGAAACACCAAGTAAAAAATTGGGCTGACCCTCTTCCTCTGTACATAGACTACAGTATATTTTATTAGTACAAATAATATTATTATTGTTTAAATGTATAACATAACATGATGGTAATAACAAACTAGGACCAAATCCTTGGTTGAGAAACTAAGTCAATGAAACTAAAGATATTTTGTTGAGATAAATGTTAAAATATGACATAATTGTATATAATTTAGTAATAATATATTCTGTTTAGTCGTGTTCCTTGTGGTATAAATATATTAAGATCGGACATTTGGTTGTATGCTTCCATTTAAACCTAATAATTAATGTTAAAATTAAGAAATACACTTACGTCACAGGGATTTGATGAAGAGCTTTCTGGAAACACAATGTCAGAAGACAAAGACGAAGATGAAGGCGGATTAACGGCGAAACGTTTACTCCTGTTTACTGGGTTTTTCAAAATATTTTTAATGTCAAACAGATCTTCTTCTACTCCTCGGTCAGTTGTTGTGACCAACAATTTCAGTTGTTGATACTTTTCACTCGTGATTGGGGAAGGGCCACCACTTTCTCCAGAAGATAGATGGCACAAGAAAAACACAAGTAAAAAACCAAATACCAGAAAATGCGTCATCGTTGTTTCTAAAAAAGGGGGGGAATCAGAGTAGTATATTAGCATAATGAACTTAATATACTTAAACTTATTAATATTAATAACGTTTGCAAAATCGATAAAACCAATAACACACACACACACATATATATATATATATATTATTTATTAAGATCAAAGAAATATTTAATTGGTCAAATTTAATATGTATGGCCCGAATTTATGAATCATGAATGTGTAAATTTTAGAATTATGAAAAAAGGTTGAAAAAATTCAAAAAGTAAACTACTTTTTTTCAATTTACGAAGTAGTTTTGCATTGTTAACATTTTACAATTATATAAAGTCATAGAGTTATAGTTCATTATGTTCAATTTTAAAATCTACTTACAATGATTTCCAACTGTGATTTCTTACTTCAATACGAAATACAAATGTTAATAAAAAAAATTGGTAAAAACATTAAAAAGTTAGAAAAATATTAGATCTAGTAGCCTAAATTTGACATGAAATTTCGTAAAACTTAAGAATTCAAGGTGGTATAACTATTATTCAATTATTATAATAAAAACTAAAAAATATCAAAAAACTAAAGTTTTCAGCGATTTCTTCGTATTGATAACCTACATGAACCTAAATTAGATTATTTGTGCAGCTTGTCGATCTGTGTATGCAAGGTGCTACGTAGCCATAGAGCTGAACAGATACATATATAACATAAATAATCGATTCATAAACAAACTCAAAATTGAAATTAACCATACATCCATAGAGGTCAAATTTCTGAAAACACCATTGAATATTCAAAGAATTTTAAGCTTATAATGAAAGATGAATGTAAAATAAAATTATGGTTTGCAAGAAGCGACTCATGGCAAATTTCAAATTATGATTGATAAGTACGTCTCATAAGGTAAACGTTAATGTACGTGTCACTATAATACAATCACATACACACTATGTATTAACACACCAATCAAAACAATATAAGGCAAGAGAGCATTTATTAATATTTGAAAGTAGAAATGAAAGAAGTGAGAAAATATGCGCCAAAAATTAGTTCAAGGTCTTAATAAAGATGGAAATATGAATTTTATTCAATTAGGAAATAAAAAGTTAAAAAATAATAATAATAAATTATTGCTGCTAGTACTTTTCACGTAAGTAATTAAAACCTTTTATTATATATGTACACCTTCTTGAGTAAAACGTTTGAAAGTTTTATTTATTTATTTTTAGGCTACATTTTTAGCTTTCCAATCGGGTTAAAGCCTTGTTGTTCGATGCATCGACACATGCACAGTATCCTCAAGGTAGGAATGTTACTGTGGTGGAGAGGAAAAGAGCCCCCCCCCCCACACTTCGTTTATTGCGTATGCTTTCAGCGGTACAACCCCAATAAAAATATATAGACCTCAAGTGCTTCTGTGAACGCCTACCCTACTTTCGTTTCTTTTATCGGTGTGAATAAGAATAAAATGTTTACAAATTTAAACTTTTAAGAATCAACTTAAACTTTAACAATTAAATGTAAGTAAGCAGTAATTGGTGTACCTAGTTTTCGTGGATTGGTTGTACCGTCAAGTCATGTTAGGGAAGCAAGTAGAAGGGAGGATACGCCCGTTACACCAGACATACTCCTAGCCTGAGGGTACTGTATAAGACAGTATACCCCAGAATACGAATTATACCATACTTTTATATACGTGTTAAATAAAAAAAAGGATAGAATTATTTTAATATGTAGGTCCTAATAATGATTTATAACTCTAAAAGATCAGTTGATTATTTTTCGAAGTTAATAAAACATTAAATTTTGTTAACTTATTTCTTTCTAAGACTGTAACTATGAACGTATTATTTATTTTTTTAATACAGCAATCAGTTGTAGAAAACTTGTACTTACCTTACTTTTTTTCTGTAAGTAAAAACTATTTCATTATAATCTTTCTTAGAATATAGTTCAAGAAATATAAAAATACCATTGTAAATTTGTTATTAAACGTCGAAAAGCGATACATCGTGGACATTTAGTTCTAAATATAGTTATATAGTATAGAATATAGTTCTAAATAAGTGTTATAAGTACAGTAGTGTATATATATATATATATATATATATATATATATATATATATATATATATATATATATATATATATATATTTAAATATCTTTAGTAAACTATATGCATTCATATTTAACCTGACTAAATACTAGTTTTGCAGATTTTATTATTTTTGTTGATGTTATTAAACATGTCAAAATCTTTATAAACCCCAATATCTCAGTCTATATAAACACCTATGTCAGATCAAACTTTATTACAAATCGGATATAAAATAATATCGTAAAATTATTGATTAAAAATCACCGACAGTATTTACGAAGGTGACAAATTAGTTAGAAATATTGCAGGACAATTTAACCCAAAATTTCATACAATAATACGAAATATCATCGAGCATATTAAACACAAATATAGATTAATAATATTAAAATGAACGGATCCTCAAACCTAGTTGTAGTTGATGACGAACGATGCAAAAGTAGGATGTTAGTTAAAAGAGTATTTATTTAATTGGTATTGCGATAAGAAGATACTATCTTCCTTAAAACAACAAAAAAGCTAATCTAGAATACATTAAATAGGATAAAACTCTTACCTTGAAATCTGTTTCCAGTTAACACCAGTTAAACAAACACAATTTAATGAAAACTTATATTAAAAACAAAAACACACATTTCTATTTACAATATATCAAGTTTTATATAAGTCACTAGTAAGCAATGCAAGACGCTTTATAAACCACTTTGTAAATTCCTAGCTCGAACAAAGCCTATCAGAAACTGTTTCAAGGTAGGCTACTTGTTGGCAGCCTAACATTCTTTTGATAACATTGCATCTTTTACTTTATCGATAGATGTTATAAAGCCTGCAAATAGCTAGCAAAATCAAAAAACAGAAGATAAATCGCTAAAAATTTATATTTAATAAAACACATATTAAATCGTATTATTATTAGTTGTCATTTTAATTAAAAGTTATGAACTCTTTATTACCATAAAGAGATGCGATTTTCCCTATATTACATAAATACATTGTACAACTCTTATGTGTTTCAATAAATTATATTAAAACGAGTTTCCACTCCAGAGTCCAGTATAGTGATTATGGGCTTGGCAACCTGAGGTAACCGAGCTGTATTTAAGCCTTTTTTCATGTAGTCTTGGGTTAGATAGATCCCTCTATTTAATCTTTCTTATCAGATATCTCTTAACAAACACTTGTTCTCACCCCCTCCTCCCCCATCGTCCCGCTGAATATAACATGAAGATCAAGATCAGGTACGACACAACCTTAATATTTTATTGAAAATCTTTATCTCCTTCACAATAATCGATAGTTGGTTTTGTTCTTCCTTTCATTTTGTTTCCTTCTCCGAGCCTTCCTAAACTAGTAGCCTTAGGTCTTCATCAACATCATCAAGGCTTCATTTCCTCGATGGACCTCTGTCCATCAGCCACTGATCCTTTCCGATAACTTTAAAGTTGTGGATATCAGCATATTTTTGTAAACAAGATAGAGGTGTTCGAACAGTTTTATTTCCCCGATATTAATTTATATTGTCAGCAGATACCAATATGATTGTTACCTTAAAATGTGATGAAAAACTTTAATGAGATAAACAAGTTGATCCTCTCTTTTTATGTAATTATTATTAGTATTACATTCAGGAAACCGTTTACCTTTTGATAAACTCTTTAAACGTAAATCTTGTTTATAATTCCTCTAATGTTCTACTAAATACCAAGTTAAGAAACCTTTCTGTTGTGAAGAGCTTTAACGTCTAATTCTTGCCCTACTGCAGAGAAATTATGAAGTTTTGTCCTTGTAATTTTTATCACAAACTTTAAAATAGAAATAACAAACACGGTTATATGTTCCGAAATTAATGTTTCCTTTAATATGAAAATTATTAATTTTGGTGATTATGAATTTGATGAAAAATATTTCATATAACTTTTAAATACCATAAAAAATTGACTTTTATTTGTTATGACGTAATTAAAATTTACGAAGAGATGATGTTACAAAAGAGGCTCTAAAAATACATCAATAACGCGTGTGGGATTTTAATTCCCTATATTTTTAATAAGACATAAACCATTCGTCATATAGAAAAATTCAAAATCATATAATAGATAATTTAAATACTTTATATTCAGTCAATTGAGCAGAAGTTATTATTCAAAAAGAAAAAAAAATACCACCAAAATATACAATCTATCAACTCATAAATCAGAATATTATGTGACACAAATATTGTTTTATTTATTTATTGTTATTGTTACAAATTTGTGTATTAAATGTAATTTTTATTTCAGAAAATAATTACATTTGAAATATAGTAAAACAAACACTAATTTATTATTATTTTTTATACGTATTTTAAAAGGCAAATTTTTTTGATTTATTTATATTAAAGTTAAAACGTTTCACAGTGTTTTAGTGTGTTTATTTATCTTTAAAATTCCGTAAAGTACGTTTAGTTTACAAGATTAGAATTTTATCATTGATACTTTGTATACTTACTGAATTATTGAGATATCTAGCCTTATTATAAATAATTGTACAGTAAACTGTGCGTTAAAAAAAATTAATAATAAAAATTAAATAAATAAATATTAAACTTACGTTTTCAACGAACATCTGAATTATAATTATAGATCTTTCATTTGTTTTTCGTTACTCTTTTAAGAAATATACTGAATCCAAAAATAAAATTTTTGCTTAGAATTTCAAGAGCAACGGCATAATGTGAAGTTTAAAATGAAGAAATGAAAATACGTATCGAAAAGATTATTTTGTACATTTTTTATACGACTTTTTTTCTCGAATTATTTACAAAAATATACTTATTTGTTTTGCGTGTACAATATAACAGTTAAAATTTAGTGCAGTTATTTTTTATAAAAGTTAAATATCTAAAATATGATAAAATCCAACTGTTTCCATTCTGCATGTTTGACTTATTTATATAGTAAACTGTTGTTGACTTAGAATCAATATTGTGCAGTATGTTTGTTTAAAACTAGTACTATGTGTAGGTATTCAAGTTATGTGGGGGGGGAGAGTTGTGTGCAGGTGTAAGGGTGTAGATGTGATTGCATGTTCAGATGTTGAGTGAAAGTGTTGAGAGAATATGTGTAGAGGTGTAGACTTTAGCACTAATTGAGTTATTTCCAACGACACTTCTGAGAGGACAATCACTGGACTTAAAGTATCATGAAGTGTTGAGCACTCTCGTTATTCAACATATAACCGTCGATGAAATGCAGACTTGCATATTACAGTATAACTCTACACTATGCTCGAGAAGTGATAAATCTACTAAACACTCAGTTAACTGATCGGATTGGAAGAGGAAGACATTTTATGGACTGGCCGCCTAGATCACCGGACTTAACACTTTGTAACTTTTTTCTGTGGGGGTATCTAAAAGAAAAGGTGTACTCAGAAGGAAATGTGGTCTTGTTTAACAACCAAATGATGCTATACTACCTTTTAGTAAAAAAGTTGTTATATAATGATATTTATTAAAAATACTTTTAATTGTAGGTAACGACGCAGGAAGTGTTTTCTTAATGAAATTAATTGGAATAGAATCGAATACAAAATCATTACTCCCAATTGATTTCCAGGTTTTCAATATCTGTAATCTTCAATTGCCTTAAAGCTAAGTGCATTTTGTGTTCATTGGTAAAATCGATTTCTGAATTAAGATCATTAACAACGCGCCACAATGAACATACGATTTTTCAGTCGATAAAGCACTATAAATATGTCATAACTCCTTGTTGACCTTATTTATTAATCAACAGTAGTTATTTAAATCATCAGCAATGAGGGACTTATTAAGTTTTGAAAAGCAGTGTCACGAGAACTCATCAAAACACGAATTGAAGGAGTTACCCAAGGAGCTGGCCTTTTAAATAATACGTTTCTTAATACTGGTACGAGCTTATTATAAAGCGCTACTAAACTTGAAGATCATAAAATATAACTCGTCCGTATGTAATATATTATACAAAGGAACCATCAGACATGAAGCCTAATCATATCAGTTGTATATAATTTCTGTAATAAACGAATAGTAATTTTGGTTATAGTTTTGACTGAATAGAAACACACAAATTAAATCATTTTTGTCAAGGCAGGGAATACATCTAGCCATGGTGGACGACATGACTTTTATCACTTACACGAGTTTCTTATAAAGGAGGAATAGGCTTATTTTAAAACAAAAATAATTGTAAAAAAGCACACCTAATCAGAAGTTTTTAAAAAATGAAAGTCAAAAATTATTTTGCTGTAGTGAGTCAAATATATACCTTGTTTTTAGTTACTCCTTAGACTTTTGTATACTCATAATAATAATAATTTTTAATTAAAACTAAGTAGAATCAGACATACATTATTATAATACTTAATATGTAAAAGGATCTTATCTACATCCTTATTTAAATGTAAATTAGCAATGAGGAGATTTATAATAGTTACATGTAATGTTATTCAAAGAGAGGTTGAAATAAATGTTTCAACAATCCCTAAAAATGCCGTAAAACTCCTTAGAGTCAATAATTAAAAGCAAATCTCATTTCATATCCGTAACAAGTTGGTACAATTTTAATTGGAAAAAGAAGCTTAAATTTATATAAAAACTAAAACTTTAATCTGTTTTTACCTTTATGCTATTTTACAGAATATCCTTACATAACTATAACAATTGAATCGTCTTCCCAATCAATAATTTAAACTTGATACCCTTTGATGAAAACTATTTTGTCCCTCAATGTAAAAAAAAGGATAATATCCTCATTTTTATACTAAACTCCATAAACTTGTTAAAATATTTCATATTTAACTTTAGCACAAAATTTGTCTCTCATAAATATTTATTTATTTTTTTACTTTAGGATGTAAATACCATATCACATAAACAATTGGTATTATCAAAACTAAATAAAATAAAACTGCTTTACTGTCAAATAACTATGATGGATTTGATTAGATTTTTAATTAAATATATAAACACAATAAAAACCGTACAATTGCTATTTATGCATTTTATTTTATATATTTTGTTATTTGCATTTTCTAATGATTTCTCACATTTCATAAGAAAATCTATTACATTAAATTAATTATTACTTTAGTTAAATGTCTAATTCTATTCAGAAGTTTTAAAAATCTGCTGTTTTAAATGAATAAATAAATGAATATTATAGAATAATATTAAAATAATTGTTTCCTTTATATGATTGGTGAATATTATTGGATACATAGACTATTGTTCGTGGTTTTTAGTTATTTGATTATCTAGAGGAAAACGTTTTAACAAAGTTATTAAAAATCTTATTACTTTGTTTCCAATTAAAATCCCTTATTATTTGCTGAAAATTAGAAAAACAGCTATTGAATCTCATGTGTTTTCCAACACATTAGTTATTTTGTAAGTATAAGATTTGTATCTTCCCCTTATACACATCTCATGTTTCTAGTCTCATAAACACATTTAGTTCTGTGCAACAACTTCCTATCCCAAGTCACGTAGGATACTTTATCCATAAATAATGATTACATGTAGTTCCAAGTCCGACGCCATATGGCTTTGTATCACGTTGGTAGAGAATACTGTACTTAAATCCTTAAAGGTTAAGAACAACTTTTTATTTTTATATTTTAAACTAAAATAATTGTATAACTCTTTTAAAAACGCAAAGATGGGAACGTATCTTAATTTATAATTAACGCCCTCATTCGTAGTAATTTAATAGTAATATTTTGATTCTTTGTAAAGTTTGTGATTACTTTGAGGTACTTAATATTGGATTTGATTATGAATTGTTCAATAGAAATGTTATGTGTTCATTCAGGCTATTTCTATTTTAAGTTCAATGATAAAAATTCAAATTCAACTAATCGTATAGTTATATAAAACATTTAAACATGGTGGTTATGTTACTCTAAATTGACAAAAATTATATTAAATTAAAAGGACATTAATCTTACTACACAGTGAATTCAAGTTTGTTAAACTAAAGAATATTATCCATTTTACATTATACACTCTCATCATGCGATCTTACAAGCTCGTTACTACTTGTATTGACTTACGTTTGTATAACATAATTCAAAAGCATTGATTGTTTTGTCTAGATACTACTTTACACACTCTAATGTGTGCTGGAATAATTAATTCAAGTAGTTAAACCAGACCATACACAGTAGTAGTTAGCTAAAAATAGTTAATTGGAAATAGTTTAATATTTTACTTCCACAAATCATCATATAGTTTTTTCTTCACTCTTTAGATTTCTTTTAATATTGTATATTTTGAATTATTAAACATAAAGAATTTAATTTCAATTGTAAGAACACCCAAACATATATTGTCCCTCTAATTTTCATTATGTTATAAAAATTTGGTGCCAGAGCCTATTTTATATTGTGTTTTTCTTTTTTAATAGAACGACTGAAAACAATAGTTTTACAGATTATCACACAGTATACAGTGCTTTTAAAATAGTGTCAAGTCTCTCTCTATATCTTCATGATATTCCTTTTTTTCTTTACTTTCATTGTGTTCACAAATAGAAAAAAAGTTTATCAATATTATACCTCCCACGGCAAGTTATCTCTATCTCTTTCTCTCATATACACACAATTTCTATGTTATGTTAGTAAGGTATAAAAACATCTAACCCATATTGTTATGTTGGCACATAATTTGAAAAGGTATTATTTAGAAGGCAAAACATCTTATATTTAACATCATGCATTACATAACCACCATTTTTGGAATTAATACGGGTAACTTTGAAAGCTTTGCTTTTTCATCAAAACTAAATCCAATCTAGTTTAAAATATTAAGTCTATTAAACGTAACAGACGAATAGACTTCAATATTTATTAAACTGGATTGCATTATGTGATTATCTAACTTTACACTAGTACAGGACAAATAATACACTTGCATTTTTCTCTAATACTCCAAAGCACCGTTTAAAATTAATTATCGTTTGTTTAGTATCACAGTAAACAATAATTTATTTTAATCTATTTGTTTTCTAGTTTGTTGTATTTTATAATTACTAAAACTTGAAGAAAAGAATTTCGTAGATGTTTTAGTGGAAGTAAATATACTAAAGGGTCCTTTCGTTTTAAAACTAACATGAACAGAGTATTTTCTTCTCTTTTTGAGTTTTAAGGCGAAAACCCATATCTGTCATTATCGCAATCTGAAACAGAGTATTATTGTTATTCAAGACAGTATCAATTTTAACATCTTCACTTTTATAGTTATTTAAATAATATTGTAAATTAGAGCAATGGGTGTCAAAGCTCATTGAATATTTAAGTTAAAAAGTCACTTTTAGTTCTTTTTAATATATAAAGAATTTAATTACTAAATACCATATATTTCTGGAACCTCGAGATATTTATACGAATGGGATCATATAAAACATGTCGCGTCATTTAATAACCAAATAGAATAGAAACTAAGATATAAAATATGTATTAATAAACGAACACGCCTTTGCTGATCACTTTGGTTAAATTTCTGTTAGTGGGCCTTCATTAATTTCACCCTTAGTACAAATACAATTCGAACTCTTTCGGAAAAGGCGACAGTTTTCTTAAGTTTCTTCCCTAATGGGGATTTAAAGCCTTGAAGTACGACGGCTAATTCCATTACGTCTCCGAAGCTTTTTGTGCCGCGCCAAAAGTCTGTTCAGATAACCGACACAACTAGACAATCAATAATATAACACCAATGTGCTTAAATACTTCCTGTAGGACTGTAAGTCTTTTACTATTAAATGTAGAACTAAACCAAAAAAAAAGTTGGTAGAATTAAATTGTCTAAATTAGAATAGCGGCGTATTTTTTTTTTTTTTTATTATTATTTTATTTTTTTTTTCTTTAATGTTGTTTGCTTTTACATGTGTTTTTTTGTGAAATTAAATGTTTATCTTAATAACCCCACAACAAGACAAATCCTAAACGTAAAGACGTTTTGTTTTCGAGTTTATGCAGAAGTGACAGAGCAATAAATTCGATTATACCTTGATAGACGAACGCAAATCATTTTATTGTTCTTCTTAGTTTTCTATTTCATATTATATATCCTGTATAAACATTTTAAAGCCTGAATAAATGTATAATTTGTGTATTAATTTGTATTCAATAATATACTCTTTTTTGAAAATGTTATATGTCCTTTATTCTGAGTAGCACTGCATATGGATGTAAAACCGTCAATCATTAAGAAGCCTTAAATTATCATTCTAATCAACGAAGACAATACTGAACCTGAACTCCACCACTCCCACTTGGAGGAAGGAGCAGCTCTTCTAATTACATGCGTGTATGAGACTTCCAAAAAGTTCATTGTTACTATGGTTAGTTGCAGTTAGAGTGTTAGTTTCATTATTGTAAACCAACTCGCTTAAAAGTATGGAAGTAACTCTTAAACTAGCAATTTTACAAAAATAAAACAAAAATACGAGTACAAATTTTTTAGTAAATTTTATATTTTTGTTATTAAAATTTGATGAAAAATAAAACAGATTCTTTAAATTCAAAATTACCATTAATATAGTCAAATGTCATTAAATATGAATCAATATTAAGCAAATAATATACTTGCTGATATATGAATTTTACTTATGGTTAAGCCAATGGAAATGAGAGGGAAGCAATATGGTTTTACCAACAGCCGTCAGCCAGGCTGGAAGTAAAGCTCCCTAAGATAAATGTGACTATAGCTAAGGGGATCTGACTTGGGTGGTGTTCAGGACAACCGTTAGGACAACTGTGATCAGAATAAATGAACGGATAATGAAGACACAGAACAAAGGGCTCATGACACGGAGCTGTAGGCTTGTCGAAAGGAAACTGGAGGAGCGAGGTCAGACTCTGGTGATTGTGATTGACGACTTTTCACTTTAGTCACTTTAGGCAGGAGAGTTCTATATTTAAGCAGTAGAGTGCTATAGGGTGCAACTGGCCTCTCTAAACCGGATTTTAAAATGATCTCAATTCCGAGGATGGATGAAGGTGGTTCAAGTAAACCATCTTCATAATAAATAGTCAATTGTTATTTTACGGAGGTTGCTTGAGCAGGGGCTAGAATACGTAGCTCTAATTCAAGAAAATAGGCGGCAGAATCGTAGGGATTTCCATCAGTGGAGATAAGATGGTTTATGTTATGAAGATTAGTTTCCAAGAACCAGCATAATTGTTAAGATTAATATTAATGCACTTCTATTATCGTCTTTTTGTTTCAGTAATACACCAGTAGTTAGTAGACCTACGTGTTGGATCAAGTAACAGGATGCTAATACTCACTTCCGCTTAGTTCCCACGCGCAGCTGAAAATCCACCGTCTACCAACTTCAAAATGTGGTGAAGGACTGCGTGCATGGAGTTGTTGAACTCCAGGTGGAGGTAAATGTGTGGGGGAGCACCTGGGGAGCAGTGACATAAACATTAGACGTGAGTTTTTACTTTCTTTTATAACATATAACCTTTATATTTTTAAGGAAGGGATTATACTTACCTTCGACAATAGGGGCGAAGCTTTGGATAAAATACTTGCACCCAATGGTATCCAAAATGTAATAAGTACCTGGCATGCGTCAGGTGAGCAGTCTATGTTTGACCATTGACACATTGTTTTTGAATTCCGAGGAGATAAGAAATCAGTTGATACTTTGCGAAATCCCAGAAACACTGGATGTGGGACGTATGATAACAGCCTAAAGTTTGATATTCAGGTGCTTGGGATATCGAATAATATCTCACATAAATTAATGTCGGCGGAGTGAAGGTTGACGGGTGCCGTGGTATCATAATTTCATTACAATTGCCGTCTTCAAAGGATGACGAATGGGGTCAAGTGAAGTGGGAATACACATAGACTGACAAAGTAACTGTCTAAGTTCTACTCATGGCACTCTTCCCTAACTCGGGTCGGTGGTCAGAAATGCAGATTGGGAAGTGGGCCTAACATTCCCTGTAGAGTATCAACACGAAAGGAATGGTTTATAACTAACCAGATAATCAATAAAGCCAAGAATTATTTTGTCCTAAATTATTTTAACCTAATTAAATCACCGGCTCTATATAGGATTTTTTCGGTCTTATACAGAAAAAGGTGAAGTACATTGTCCCTATTCTGTGCAGGTTTTTCCGGGCCAGTCTAGCCACTAAGTATGCACTGAAAGCGGGGAAAGCAGCCGGGGTTGTTTTTATTCTCAAGCTACAGCACATATACGCTGAGACTGATCAGTTTAACTTCATTCATTCAGAAAGCACTAGAGAATCTTGAAGTGACACATGGAAGTGTGTCCTTGATCCCACTCCACATAAGCCAACAAGGGTGTGAGAGTACAATACATTGTCTAGTACAAAGATTGGAAGAGACTCTTGCTAACGGGAATGTGTCCTCTGTGTCTTTCTCAACATTGAGGGAACATTTGATAATGCCTCTCTTGAGTCGATGATTTGCGCCCTATCACGGCACGGGGTTAACACAACAGTGTGTGAGTGGGTGGAGGACATGTTAAATGGGAGGATTGGTGTAGCCAAGTCCTGGAGAGGAATAGGAGATTGATATCATAAGAGGGAGTTCAATCTCCAAATTTGAGGTCCTTGATGAATGAAACTCTTTTGAATCTTCTCGCATCGTAGGGATACTATACCCAGAGATATTCGGACAATGTGGTGGTGCTTATCCGAGATAGTTATGGCAATATATGGGTGAAACTCATGAAATGATCTCTATCGCTAGTTGATAGCCTGTATCGCAAGGAAAAACTAAAAGATAACCCAAGTAAGACGACACTAATTCCATTTACAAGAAAGAGAATCACTCCTTACCTTAGTGACATCAAACTTTCTGAAGTATCACTTACAAGCATGAGCGAGAACAAATATCTAGGGTACTTGACACCAAATTAACCTGGAATTCATATTTGAGGCCCACTATGAAAAACTCCGAAAATATTTAATGGCATTAAGATGGATTGTCTGTAAAACCTGTGGACTAAGACCAGCTAGGATGAAGTACATCTACACTGGGATAATACCGCCTATGACGTGGTTTGGTGGGTTAAGACCGTGCAGGTGATGGCCAATATCACTCTAACCAAGACTCAGAGGTAGGATTGACTCCGTTTCTCCGGAGCCATGTCCACAAAACATATGGCGGCAATAAAGACAATGGTGAGGCTTCCGCCTATTGATTTGTTTATCTTGGTAGACGATAGCAAGGTAGTCTATAGGTTTATATAACGAAACGACTAGAGAACGTCAGAATTAGGGGAACCTCAGTTCTGAGGTTGGGTACTACAATAAGATAGATACCAAATACTCATTATCGAAACTCTTTAAAGTCGTACTAACATATGGGGAAGAGGATTGTGTATTGGGCAATTCAAAGGATTTGGTGTGATACTCGATGGCTCCAAAACTAAAGAAGACACTTGTACTGCGGTATATGGGCTGAGATCGTAGTTGAAGCGTTCGTTTCCCTTAGGAAAGTATCCCACATTTTTTCAGGCTGAGGTAAAGACTATAAATAACTTTGTTTAGGAGAATATTAGGCGAAATTTTTAAAAACCCGTATCCACATCTTCACTGACAGCAGGCGACAATTAAAACTATATGGAACTTCTACACTCTATCTCTTCAACACCGGGTAACTTTACATTGGGTCGCGTGGCATAAGGGAATTGAAGGAAACATTAGCTAAACACGGCTCCGAATCAGATTTTATAGGACATGAGATGGTAGTAGGGATACCTATATGTGTCCAAATGAAACATCAGCAGAGATGGGGTGGGTTCAAGTGACACTCCCATAGTATATCACTACTGAATTAATTTCCTCCATACGAACGTGGAGGGACAATACTGACCTTGGGCAGGGGGTAACTAAGACAAATCACCGAACAATGTGGTCTGAGGGCAACCTTACACAGAATAGGAACATATAATGGCTAAACTGTGTGTAGACTCTGCGCTATAGAGAGGAGACCACAGGGCACATAATCGTTCATTGCAAAACTCTTTCCAAGAAGCGTGTGGAACTTTAGGGTTAAACAAACTCCTAGCGAACTCTTATTGGACGAACTAGCGAGTGGACTACTGAAACTCGTAAAGGGGACTATCCTGCTGGGCATAGAATTAGGAGGCTTTTCCATAATAGACAGGAGCTTACCCTAACCCTGTAACCTTTTCTTTTTAATGTAATCTACCAAAAAAAGCTGAGAACTTCTGATGACGTCTATGCTAGTTGATTCCCACGGCCCGGGTCATCCACGGTGGTTACTGTGAACCTTCCTATACCGATTACGAGTTCCGTACATTTAATGTTAGGTACAACAGCTCTTTTCCATCCCGACGATATTTTCGTTCGTGATCCAAAGTCCTGCCGATATAATATACCCACAAAACTATTTTTATGTATATTGTAAGGATGGCCTTCGACGCTGCTCTTTTTTCATCGGAAACGAAATTAAAAACCATGAATGTTGCTCATATTGTTAGAATCCTTAATTCTAAACTAAAATATATTTTCCAATCTGCAAATCTGTTTCCAACTAAATGTTTTCCAAAAATTCATTTCAAAATATCCGTTTCCTACACGTAGCGAAAAATATTTCGACACCTGCGTTTTCAGAAATATTTAAACTTAGGATCGCTGTCCCTGATCAGTGCACGGTTTTTAGCCAATCACATAGTTTCGACATTTTTTCCAGAAACTTGTTTCCGACAATTCCTCTGTCCACTAATATAAAGATTACAATAGTGAGTTTTAATAAACCAAAGCTATTAGAATAACGATCTATTAGTTTACTTATATAGAAGGACTATTTTTAATAACGCAAAATTGCTCAGTTGGTTATAGCGTTTGCTTTCAAATAATGCCTTCACAGGTTCGAATCCTAGTGTGGGTAATTGAGCACATACTTATGTTCTGTAAGTGGTTGACAGTCTCTATCCAGAGGTCATAGGATAAATGACTTTGGAACAACTCAAGTGTCACAAGTGTGGTGAAATTTTCCGTATGCCTTGAGTATTAGTTACGCAACTTCTCTAGATTTAGGCTTTAGATAAGGTTCCTGTCTGCTATTTCATTCATAACGTTCTCTCTCATTAAAATCCAACATTACACTACATTCTGTACAGCATTACATTTCCTTTCTGTTATTGAAAATAAAACCTCTCTACTAAATTAAACGCTTGAAGTATGGTAAGACTATAACAAGTAGCAGAAACTGTAAATGCAGTAGTTAAAAATAGAACGTAGGTTGATGTGAGTTATTAACATAGACCGGTGTAGTTCCAATTTGTAAAACGAACATAATACAACACTTTCACAATCATAGAACTATCAAATTAGCCGCCCACCTCAACCTATTCTTTTGTTTTTAATAAATGTATGCCTAGCAATAAATATAAAACTACGGCTTAAACTTCTGAATCTTCATTGAACATTTTCTGACTGTGTTTACCAATACAATAATTGCTTCTGCACTTCTTTCCACAAACCTGTCTTTTTGTCTTGCCTTTTTTAAAACATAGCTACAGTTATTTTGATTTTAATTCCCGCTTAACATTCACACAATTCAGGGTATATTTGTTTCCTTCTACTGTTTCCCAGGTATTAAGTAATAGTGGAGTTATTTTCGTGAACTAAAGCTTCCGTACGGTCATCATCAGTTTAAGTTTCTGACAATAATACTCGTATTTAAATATCTCGTGACAAGTATTTTTTATATATTTTTAATTTGTCTGACTCGCTGTAATAGGACATACATTACAAGATCATTTTTAATAAGATTTTGTTTCTCTTCTTTACGTGTTTCATCTTTGCGTACTTATATCGGAACATATCAAAGTCTCCTGATAGTTTCAGTGTATTTATCCTGAGCTCAATACTTTTTTTAAATGTACCTTATAGTAATCGTTATTTTTTACGAGTGTACGATAGTAACAACAATTATCTGCTCCATAGTCACAAAACTCATCATAACACAGTCCATACACACCTAGGTACCATTATCCAATAAATGTTGGGTTATATTACGGAGATAACTTTGTCATTCTGCTAAAATCACTGTATCAACGGTTCTTCTTGGTATATTTTTATATTAGAAACATGTTTTTATTGGATGGTTCTCCATTAAAAAAATAACATGCCCTATAGATCAAAGTCTAAATGATGACTCATCTTTTCAATACTCATTTGTATCACCCCCCCCCCCCCAGTATTTAACCCATATAGTATATGACATAATCTCATTTACATGTTTATAATTTTTAACACAGACTACGTTTATTATAATAAATAATAATTGCAACCCCCTCCTCCCCTCTTGCACATTACATTGTTATCACATCTGTGTGCACTTATCATTAGTTAAGCTCACAAACTATTTTCACTAAATTAATATATTAAAAATACGGTTATATTTTTTTCATTAAGTAAATACTGTTTAGCATTACAGAGCATTTTTTTATTTTGAACTATGCCTAACTTCACTTAGCCATTTTTTAAATAATTTTAGCTAAAAAGAAAAATAATTTCTTAATGTTGTGAATTTTGGATTAGGAATAATCTCATCGAACTAACCCCTAACCTATTTTTTTTTTTTTTTTTTTATAGTTTCTTCATGTATTCCGTTATTTTCACTAATTCTATTTATTATACGTAACATTTTAAAGATGTAGAAACTTCTTAATGCTAAATTCTTTAGTAAAATAAAAACAGTATTTTTTTTTAAATACCACTACCCCCACTGAAAAACAATACAATTTACAATTTATTAACGCCTAATATATAATCTAAATACCTTCGCATTACATATATTTCCTCCCAACATATATAAAAGCCGTATTATATAATTCATTTTAAAAGTAAGTTATGTGTGGCTTCCAACTAAGCTTATTAAACTTGTCTACATACTTGTATAAACCGAAATATTGTATCTTTTTCTACCTCAATGTTTATACTGTATGAATTAAAAATCATAGACCCTTTTAAAATAATACGCTTAGCTGTAAAATAATTCCAAATGTATTCTTATTTAAACCAAAGTTAATTAAAACTCAGCAGTTCCTAACTAAGCCGTAATAATTATTAGACTTAAGAATTAAAAGCAAAACTCGTTGCAACTCCGAAACATCTGCATAAGAAGGGACATTACATTTGTATTTAAAATATATGTTTATATGGTTTATAACTTCGCAGAATAACGGATATTATTTATGTAAGATCAGATCTAGTTGTTCCCGTTAACAATATATAAAGTTGCTAGATTTAAGTCAAAAAGTTATGGTGCTTCTTTTTTTACCTATATCTCACGGCAATTTGAGAGAGATAGCTACAAATTCTTATTGTTTGTGTTCTGGAGGCAACAATTGAACAAAATATGATCAAAATCGTAATTTTGTGTGTTTTTTTTTATAACAGGTACCTTCAAATTTTAAGTTATATAAAATAGGGGGAAACACCGAGACATGACCAAAATATGATCCGGTAAACGCGTTTGTATTAAAAATCACTGAACATACGACTGGCGACGGAGAGGCAGATATCATTTATTCCAATAAACATTTTATTGATCCAGGGTGGACCTCTAAACATACAATATTTTCTGCAAAACAACTGGACATCGATTGTTTGATCTTTTACATACATTTTACTATGCTACATATATGTTTTAGATATTAAAAAGTGTATATGAACGTTAGAGATCATTTAAAATATTGAATATTTTTCTGCTAATATTTTTCCATAATATAATTATTTGTGACCTAAACACAGGCCAATAGTACGGTTTAAGATATTAATATAATCAAATTTAAAATAAAACTCCAGAATTCATATTTTTTACAAGGTGATGACTAATAGGTTTCAGATTTGTAATATTTGCCTGATGATGCAACAATGTGAAACAATTAATTGTAGCTCGTTTATAACAATAAAATATTTTTGAAAGTTTAGATTTATTGTTTTATTTAATCCATTAATATGGAGTTTCAATAAGAATTATCTGCTGTTACATTAAATTTGTAGTTTATACCTGATCATTTATGTTCTCTTACACTACATTTTATAAGCTTTAAAAATTTAGGGATCCATATTGGTTCTGTAAACATTAATTTGAGGCATTTTTTATTTTTTAAATGATAACATGGCCCCATGAATAAACATTGTTTTTCAACACTGAGTTCTGTCATACATTTCTGAATTCTGCCATATATATATATATATATATATATATATATATATATATATATATATATATATATATATATTAATATATATATATATACATTAATGAACGTATTTTTTTTTAATTACAACAAGAGAAAACATTTTGAAATTATCACCTTTGAAAAATTATAAGATATTATTAATATATTAATTTGAATGGCATAAATAGATCGAAGTAGAAAACATGAAACAGATTTCAACATTTAGATGATCATTGACGTCTTTTACAGCATCATGTATCTCAAACTGTTTCAAAATTATAATTTACTTTTGGATCATTTAAATATCGTGGAAAATAACTTTTTGAACACCAGATAGAAATACAAATACAACGTTATGCAATCTCAAAGTCATCCATGGTCCGCGAAACACTAAGTTCATTATGGGGGAAGTAAACTAAATCACCGCTACTTAAAAAAATTTCTACCTTTGAATTTTAATTTTAATTTCGCACAATATTTATACACCGTCTGACAGAAATTTCCCCGGGGAATGTTTGGAATTAAATTTTACAATCAGTGGAATTATTTTCAGTGCAAAATATTACAGGGACAATTTATAACAAACTTAAATAAAACTTTTTTTTTATTTATAATCCCATAAAAAACAGACATTCCAAGGCGTGTTGCTTTACTCTTTCTTGAAACATTTTAAAAGGAAATTTGGGATACATGATATTTTACAAAGCAATACAAATGTTTCATTTTTATTTTGATCTATGAATATATAAACCCACATTAGTTTGTTGCTAAGTACTCAAAACGTCATAATACGTCCCTATTTATTTATTTTTTTATTGAAGTAAATAAAAAATATTTCCATCTATTACTTAAGCATGAACTTGGAATTTCAATAGTCCTTATTTTATAATGTTTGTATGTGGTGTAAAGTAAGCTCTATTTCGCTTACTTGGAAAACAGGCTAATTACATTCAAACATATAACAGTTACAACCTCATGAACATGGACATTAAACATGTCTGTCCATCAGTCGCGGTAGTTAACAACAGAACAATTAGAGCACTATTTTATTTTACTTGAAAGGTGATTATAGACAATTGGAAGCCTTGTGTCCATCGCTTTATTTACAGCTACACTCTCCCACGGCGGCGGCGTCCAGAGTGATACCACTTATATAATTTTTGTCTCTAAGGTAATTTGAATTATTATTAAGCATCCTTTTAAGTATGTATCAAGTTTGATTTTACTTAATATTGTTTGTAGCAATTTCATTTAAACATAGGCTAACTGGCCGGTTTACGTACCTATGTAAGACTGAAAACCGCACTATAATGGGACGAATATAAATATTGCACATTATTTTTAATAAACAAGTACGTCGAAGCAAATAATAATCGTTATAATCGTTAACCACTTTTTTGTTTGTAAATTGTCTGTTGTTGCTCAAACATAAAAAATATACTGCAGAAGAAGTATTTCCTCTTAATGGCTAGCAAAAGGTGTTACGACTTGGTAATTAATGCATCGATTTTAACTTAATTTCAGTTGCAATTAAAACTCATATAACAATTTTGAGACTGACAATACATATTTTATCGCCGAAAATGTTAAATTACAATGTGTTGAATATGTTAAAAAATCTGTACTTTTCAGCAAAAATGGTAATAACTCAAACTACTGAACCCATTTGAAAATGCTTTTCTTTAAAGTTACGACTAATACCCAAGTTAAATACAATCTCTGAAACTAAAAAAATACATGTTGTCGCTGAAAATTTTAAGAAAAAGCTTAAAATATGTAAAACTATTCCCTTTCGTGAGCACTTTTTTATCATTATCTTTGACTCTAATTTATGAGTAACTGCGATAATAAAAAAACACAAACTTATTATAATTTGCTCAAATTTAACCTCTATTGATAAAACAAAACGGATTCTTATGTATCACTCTCAAATTGCTTCTTAAAAATTTATCGGTAAAAAAATTTAAAAAATAAAAAATCGGCCATGAGTGTTTTAAAAGAGTAGGCTATTCCTCAAAATCGCTTTTAAAAATATCTTTCACAATTTAAATAAATAGGGTATGAAGATTAATGAATATAACCCGTGTTTATAATCGAAAGTAAACACAATTTACGTTTCTGGAATAATTTATGGGAAAACCTGACTGCCGTAATTAGAATCTCGTTGTTTAATCAATACAGTTTACGATAAACACGCTTTTAAGACAAAAGTTAAGTTAGGGCCGTTCATCCATGGTTAATTTTAGCGTTTTAACTGAATTAACACTTTTATTGACCAACAGTTTTAGGACAGTATAGCGTTTATAAATTAAATTGTAAAGACTATAATAGACATTGCATGGTTGCAACTTTTAACGCGTTTCTAATAACGTATAAATATTCAACACTGACATGACAACGCGATATTTTTTAGAAACTGTTATGAGTTGTTCTATACATAAAAAATAATAAAGTGCTAATCGTTTTGTGTCTAATTTATAACAACCTTGACCTAAGAATGGTTTCTGACGAACTAAAATAAACTCGTAACCAGTCCAGGTTTATCAGATGAGATATATTTTCTAAGCGTCCCGACTATAATATATATTTCTATCTTTTTCATTTTCAATGTTAATTACGACATTAACGGATAATTTGGTTTCCTGAAAATGTTAATGTTTATGGTTTGTACAAATATGATATCGTTTTAGTATTATTGCTTCAGATATTGAACAGACTATATCAATGGTTTTTAATTGAATACACTAGAATGAATATTCGAACGTGGTGCAAAGTTAAGTAAAATTTTAGAACCCATCATCGATTCATTCTCGAGTTATAGTCCATATAGGACAATGGCCTGCCGCACAACCGTCCTTAATCAAACAGGTTTCAACGACAAATTCGCCATCCTCAGTGACACATTATCTACGAAAACTAAACTTTAATATTTGTGAGATATTGTGTTCGAGTTTTTTTCTATCTATTATTACCTCACAAGTCAGCTCAATATTTATTTATAAGTATATTTTAGTTCAAATTGCTTGTAGATTGGCGATTAGTTTTATCTATAAAAATTGCCAAGCAGTATCTGAAAATTGGGCCTGCTAATGACTTAAAAATAGTACATTTAATATGGCATGACACTGAACATAAATTATTAAAATTAAGTATACAGTATTTAGTATACATCGAAAAATAAATATTAATGAAATATATGAAATGCTTTTTCACAAGACTTTTCCTGACTTTCATTTTATTTTACAAAACCTCGGTTTTATAAGAGTCACTTGTTCGCTAAAGTAGGCAAAATTTAATTATGGCCACTTGAGGTCATAGGGAGGTTCAATTACAGATAGTTGACTCGCTAGGGTTAAACTTAGATCTATTGTAAATCAATTACAATTACACAAGTTGTAATGCAATTACAGTTCAACAAAGATAAAGTGTAATTCCAGCAAAAAAGAAGTTGATTGATTGGTGGCCGTCTACAATTTCAAATGTTTAAAATGTGAACAAACGTTTCTGCACCTATTTATTATCAAAAGGCTATCTAATTATAACTTAGAGAAAATCTTTTTATTCCATTTAACGTCCATTAATATATTATTAAATATCATAATTGAAATTTACTTTGGGATATTACGATAATCGAGGTTTATTTATAATTATTGGAATATGTATCTCTCAACCAAAAAAATATTCGAGCTATTATGTTCAAAACTAATACACCTTATTTTAAATAATCGAACGAAATACTATAAAGCTTTTATCTCAAGACACACATATATTTTTTATTAATCAATATAATATAATTATTTTAAAATATAAAATTTGTTTTGTTTGTTTATCTTTAAAAAAAGCTGTGTTTAATTTAAATATGCTAAATATATTGTATATTTTAAAATATAAATTAATGACTCTATTTTACTATATATATATATATATATATATATATATATATTGTATTATATATGTATATTTAAGATTGTTGATGGTATTTGAAACGTATATTTCGTTATAAAATTACCATAACGGTAATTTATCCTTAGCAATTCGTCCTTCATACAAACCGTGTGCACACAATAAAATAGTGATTGTGTACTACTTCTTCGTCCAAAACTAGCTTTTGATAAGAGTGATGTCAATATTTAGGACAGTACGACAAATATATCTGCAACATACAAGCAGTTCCACGTACTTTACACATAAATAAACAATTTGGAACTAAAGTCCAACTAGACAGTTGCATTGTAAATCATTGTTATAGGAAAGCCTACTTCATCTCAGTTTGCTGGTGTATAAATTTATAGCAAAACATATTTTCTACTTTAACTTCAAAGGGTATTTTTATATTGGAATTAAATGTCCTATCTCTATGAAATCTGCAAATGTTTGCTTCTATATTAGTCCCTTAAAAATAATTATAAATACGTAAGGCATTAAAAAACATGAGAACCGTAGAATAAACCTAAAATATATGCTTATGAAAATCTGATAAATAAGCTTTCCTCTATTCACCCCTGCTTTCCTATTCGTGTATTTCTTATATTATAAATAAAAAGCACTAATTTTGCTCAAACATTGTTTACAACAAAACATAACTAATATATTAATGACATAATTTAACCAACATGTCAAAACTCATCTAAATAATGCTTTGGTTTAGCAAAGTTTCGGTAAGTGTAAATATTGTTTTATGGCATGTGAATAAAATTAACTATAATAATTATACATATAGGGAATGGAGCATGAAAAATAAATGTGCTAAATCATATTAAAGACTTTAATAAAATTATTTCATGTGTTATTTCAGTGATATTGAAACATTCTTAAACCCGAATAATTTAGACAACATATTACTAATATTAGCTTTATCCAACGACTATCAAAAGCTTTAAGCTGACACTTCAGATAAAGTATATCAGAATTGTAGTGAATATTGCAAGATACCAATGAAGGGCTGTTAAAAAATTATTATATAACATGATGTGTAATATACTGGAGGTGATTACGTATTTAAAACAATGTCCATTCCTAAAAGTAATATTTCTAAAATTGTAGATAAATCAATATCATTAATAAATAAACAAAGTATGTTTAATGGTAAATAACAACCACAACAAAAAGAAAATTACTCATAAAATATTTCACTTTTATTATTTTTTCCGATGAGCAATATTTTGTTCAAGTGAACAATAGATAGAGTAATATTTGGATTTATTTCTTGTTTATGAATATTTATCTGTGACACGATGCGCTCCACAGTTGTTACGTTGAGTTCACAGAATTGATAATATGAATGTATTATAACATTCAAAGAGGGAGCTGTAATATTAAAATCGTATAGCTACATAATCAATCATCCACATTTTATGAATATTAAAAGACTTTTGGAAAATTTCATATTCCTACGTATGTCCTGAAATTGAGATTATTGTTTTCAATTATAACGTTTGTTTGTATCTAAAATGGGGAAATAAAAAATTGTGGTCATTTATGTAATGGCATTTGCTGAACATGAATTTAGTTCTGAAACAATTATATATGAACATAAGTTGTATCAAAAACTTAAGGACTGTATCAACGTATTTTTACTTTTCTACATAGTCACTAAGAATATCAAAGCATTTGATAAGTCGTGGCACTAGCTTTTGGATCCCCTCATCATAGAACTCTGCCGCCTGAGCATTTAACCAGTTAGTAACATTTTTCTTACAACACGTCATCATTTTCAAATCGCTTTTCATCAAGATATTCTTTGAGTTTAGGAAACGTATGAAAGTCTGATGGTGCCAGGTCAGGGCTGTAGGGGGGATCGTCCATTAATTCCCATCGAAAGTTGGGCAGTTGCGTCTTGGTCATTGCTGCAGCGTGAGGCCGAGCGTTATCGTGAAGCACACCACGACGCCGCTGGCAGAAGTCCCCACCGGCAGTTTTGAATAGCACGGCTAAGCTTGGTTAGTGTTTCGCAATATCTCTCAGCATTTATGGTCATTCCTCTTGACAGAAAGTCAATCAGAAGAACGTCTTTCTGATCCCAAAAACCGTCGCCATGATTTTCCGTGTTGAAGGTTCTTGTTTGAATTTTCGTGGTTTCGTCGGTGAATTTGAGTGATGTCATTCATTAGATTGACGTTTAGTCTCCGGAGTGTAGTACTCATCAAGAACTCGTCACTACTGTTATCGTAGCGTTCCAAAAATGACAAAGAATGTGCCAAACGCTTCTTTTTTGTTCTTCTGTCAACATTTTTGGCACGCATCTCGCACAATTTTTTTCGTAAAGCAGTTTGTCGGAAACAATGTGACAAACAACCGATATTGAAACTTTTGAAAATTTCTCATGAAGCTTGTCAATCGTATAGCGCCGGTTTTGGCGAATTTCCTCATCAACTTTTTTGTCAAGTCTTCATCAATGACATTGACATTGACATTGACAATGACATTGATGATATGGTCGCCCATATCATTCTTCATCATGAATATTTGTTCTTCCTTCATTGAAAAGCCTATACTATTTACGCACATTACTGTCATTCATTACACCTTCACCATAAACTTCAACAAGCTGCCGGTGAATTTTGGCGGGACGAACTTGTTTTGCGTTTAAAAACCGAATAACCGAGCGCACTTCTCAATCGGCGGGTTTATTGATTAACATGGCGACAAACAAAGCAGTGTTACGATAGAACCAACAGTGGCAGACACATAAAATCAACTGACTGCATAGTTGTTGACGGGGCAAGAGTGGATAACCTTGAGCGGGCGTCACGTGACAGCCTGTACGGTTGCTATGCGCAAACAGTTCTTACTTAAAAAATGAACTTTCGTATTTGGGTAACCTATATATTAATTTTTTTTTTTTTTCACGAAGGAAGTGGCAAATAACAAATGTTATAAAATCTACTGTGTTAAATAACAGATACTTAATTATAATACAATCCTGTTTCAAATTTCTGTACCTGAACAAGATATTTTATATATATGGAATGTATATTATGTATACGAAAAAACTATAATAACTATAGTTAACTTAAAAGTTGATGATTTTAAAACAAAACAATAATGTTTTACAATGATGTATCATAAAACATTATTGTTATACTTATTTTTACACTATTCATAATATTCTAATTTTACTTTTTCTAAAAGTGATTTTTATTGAAAAATAATCCAAAAACAAACATATATAATAATTTTTAACTGGTAATCAAATGTAGTTGTTTAGTAAACATCTTAAATGACATGAGCTTCCATAAATGGAGACATTTTTACTTAAAATTTCAGCAGTATTTTATTACATTAGTTTTGGTTAAAAAACTTCATTAAAAAAAATGAGGAAGGAGACAAACTTGAGTGGTTAATGAATTAAAGTGGTTTCAACACTACGAGACTTACTTTTCTACAAGTACAGAAATATGATTTTACTGTCTGCATTAATAAAGCAGAATTACATATATTAAGGTTAATGTGACTAAATTAATTCGTAATTTGAATAAATTTCTTGTAATTTAAATATAATAATACTATTTTTAATATTACGTGTAGGCCTACTTTAATTTTAATATACCTATCATATTACTAAGAGAATTGTTTAATAATACTGTAATTTAGAAATATGTCAATCTTGTACAACGTTCGAATTTGTGTTAATCAGTTATTTAAACTTCTCTAACATGTATTTTTAATATACAACAAATTTGACATAAATCAATTTCACGTTGCTATATTTAATTATTCATTATTATTAAACTAATGATTAGTGATAATTTACTTACGTTATCGAATTATTATTGCAATACATGTCATAAATACAACACTAGCCTATTAATGTAACGTTCAATTAGAGTGAAACATATATATTTTGGGCTCCAAAATATTCTTTATCGAGCAAATTGATTAAAGTTTTTCAGTAAATGAAAAATAAACCGTAAACAAAGGAAAATATTTGTCTTCAATTTTGGTTGTTGGTAAGGTAAACAAGTAAGGTAAGTCTAACGATAATTATTTATTATAATTTAGAAAATATTATATAAATCAAAATTATGAATTAATTAATCATACCTTGGATTGTCAACATATAAGGAAAGTTTTAAAATGATGAATTCCAAATATACTCTTTAACATTAGCTCTAAAATATTTAAATTTATTTGAATTTATTTTCCAATTACTTTTGTTTTTTATTTTACACTATTTGCTCAGAGGGAGCTCTTTAATGAACAATTAATTCAGTGAGTGAACATTCTAATAATACAGAGAATTACAATTTTAACAATTTAGTTTCCAATTAAAGTCTATAATTAGTACAATACCAAATCCACTTTTCTTGTATTCCTATGTAAGTAATCTATTGCTGATAGTTGAGTGAAGAACTTTCACTTTATTACTTGTTAACGATGTTCACCAAACACTACACTGTGCTACGAGATTTATTTATAAAATAATTCACTTCAAATTACCACGACAATGCACTCAACACTTTGTGATGTACCACTTTAGTACTGCAACGAAGATTACTAATGTGTTAAATACTTTTACTTTGTAAAAACAAACACGTGTTAAAACATACGTTTTAAAAACAATTATTACTTTACTATTACTATAACTGGAATTATAACTTATTATAGGAAATACCAATTTCTACATTATGAATACTTTTGGCGTTACTTCGCCGACCCTATGCTGTGCGTTTCTCCCCAAGACTTCCCTGTATAATTTTTACTTTGTCGATGCTAAAAAATACTTATTCCCTCTCTCTTAATTTACTTAAACCAATGAACGTAAGCAGCTACTTTTTGTCAGCCAATCAAATTTTAATGTTTCAAAATTGTGACCGTTTAGAAAACTGTTGTCCCGTCACATTTTATGAGTTTTGTGTGCGATTGTCCTTAAGTTTCTAATATTATAGTTATATATGACTTAATTGCCTACATTAATTCTGGGTCTTATTTAAGTGTTTATTCTCTTTTTTTTCTTTAAAGTTGTGAATGGTGTTCTGACTGATTTATAACATATTCCCATAACGCTTTACCTTTGTCGGCGATCACTATAGGTTTAAAATGTATCCAACAAATGTATCTATTTATATATTCTTTTTAAAATATTAGACCATTACTGGAAAGCTTATTGATTTCGTTATACTAATTTATGAATTTTTGTATGAGTTTCTGAAAAAGTGAAGGCCTAAAAGTTGCCAGAAGCTACCAAAGTTTTTTTTTATTATTTATTTGTTTTATTAACCCATCTTTGCATTAAAAGCTAGACATAATTGAAATCAAGTTCAACATGAACTTACAGCTGATAAATGGATTGGTTAGACAACTAACAATCCATAACTAACTGGACCAATAACTAACCAATTGGTTGGTTTCTTTACTAACATTAAATATTGTTGAAATTAGATTTTAATACTGAAATCTGTTTATCGGTTTCACTATTGAAGATCGATAAATCTCAATTCTATGACCACTGCAGTGAAACACTACAAAAGATATAAAAACAATTAATTAATTTGTCGTTATGAATGGTTTTGTTTTAAAGAGCTAGAATGATAATAAAACAAATGGTTATTTAAACACAGTTAAATGGAATGACTAGCCATGTTCAGAATACACAGAATTTATGTTTTAATTAAGTAGAAAATTTATTTATTATTATTTTTTTTTTAAGTATATTTTAAAAGTTTTTAAATAGCTCAAATTGATGAGTAATAATTTTTGTAACATTAAACTCACAAGTGTTAATCACAATTATTTAAAACATATTTAAATATCATACATTTTTAAAACAAGTTACAATGCTCTTTTTATAATTTTTTGTAATATTTCGAAAATTAAATTAAACTTTTTTTAAATCAAAGATAATTAATATGAAACAGCTGGGTGTTGCTCGGTTTTAAACTTTTGAAATATCAAGAGTGAGAAATTTTCTTTAGCTGGAATTTGTTATAAATTATGTAATATGACATGACTATCAGGCAAGTCAGGATGATTTGTAGTCTTAAAATTGTGTACACTTAATTTGCACGTTTGTCCTTTTATTTTACAACATAACAGATTTTTGATTTGTGTGTGTTATGTGTTGATGAGCTTATGAGACATTTCTAAATCGATTTCTTATGGTTATGAAAACGCCACAATGAACCAAATTTGGGATAATAACATAAGCGTGATTGTCCAAAAGGTAATGAATGGATTTGTGATTTTAAAAGTATTGTGATCAACGTAACTGTAAACATGATTCTATACCCATGTATGAGTAAAAACCCTGTATTTCTAACTGCATTATGTGAAAATTTAACAATTACTGCCACCGATGATGGGCCTCGGTGGCTGGTGGTCTAAAATTTAGGAGGCGTAAAATATAATGTTTATATTTTATTCTATTCCAGTTACATATTATTCATTTCATACTTTACTGTTTTGCGTGTGTATTAATATTCTACTTCTTTATTTTAGATTTATGTTTGTTTGTTTTATATAATGTAGTGCTTTTGGATATGTACATGTAAATAATGTGCAAGTTATTTTTAGTAGTGTTTTAACAGTAATTATATAATTTCCCTTTGGATTTAAATGTATTTTCAAATTCAAGTATATCACGGTTTTGTTAACATAAAGTTGATCGTTTACAAAATACACCCTCCATGAGAACTGTCTTCATCTATCAGTGTTATTCATGCACCATTAGGGATGACACTTTGTTAATCACACGAAGAGATACAACAGAATGAACAGACTTCAGGTGTGTTGTGCTTAATAAATTATAAATTAATCATTAGTAATCTACTTTACGTGTTATATACAGAAAGAATCACAAAAGGTTCCGAGCATTTTTTTGAGCTGATTTAACTAGCGAAATTATTGAAAAAAGTTCATATAAACATTGGTCAGGAAGTGCTTTGTTTTCGAATTATCTGCCTTTTTTTTCTTTTTTTTTTTTTTACAAAATACTTATTGAGCTTAAAATTTGTATACCTGTTGTGTGTGTAATTTTTCTCACGGCACTAAAAACAGAGTGTTGTTTTGAATATTTTTAAAATGTCTGCTGTTTATTTCAAATATTTCAGAAAACGCTACTTTACAAAAACAAAAGTGACCGAAAAATTTACTTTGTTAGTGATAAACTTGTTTTTTTTATTTTGTCTGTAGCAAAATGAATAACAGAGATATTGACAAAAAACAAAAAATATTTCTTGATAGTTGTAAACAATACCCAGAATTACTCAAGAAACAAAATATTATTTTATCAAAAAATAAATAAATTTAACATTCAATTGATACAGCAATAAAATAACTAACAACCATTGCTACACTTAATAAGGTGTACAATAAATGTTCGAAAATAACTTCTTCTACTTCAATTAATTTTGCAGCTTGCCTTCGAATTGTTAGCGTTGCTTTCCTCAATCCGTCACGACTATTCTTGATTTGTGTGGCGGCATCTGCATTGAAAATTACGGTCAATTGTGTTGTGTATATTATTGACTTCTGCCCAAGTGTGTTGCAATGGTTATTGATGCCTTTCTAAGTAAATAAAACTAATCTGAGCATTCGGCGGTTCAAATTTCAACCAATTGCAATGTTCCAAACATTCTCTCGGTAGAAGATTTTACACTTTTTGATGATGTTAAGAAAGATGTTGTTGCTGCGAAGAGTCCTCCACACCATGGACTGGGAAACTCCAAATCGCCGGGGTAGGCGTATTGTACTAATGCCCGGACTTAGTTGCGTAGCTTCGATATAATATAAACTTCATGGTGAACACAACGTTCGCGGTGAATATTTATGCTCGGAAGGCTACCTTTGCTCCACTGATAGTTTTATTAGTTGGGATTCTACTGTTAGGAAAACGGTTTTTATATTCTGCAGAAGCAATAATAAATAAATCTCCATTTTCGATATATTATAACTAAAATGATATTAAATAACAATTTATATAAGTACTTCATTTTAATTTCGTTTTAACCAAAATGTGCTTTGTGTTAAGTATAATTTTGCTTGAACAGTTATTAAGTTATGTCAACGTTCAACTCTTTGGTCCTTATTGATAATTTGACCTTTTCCCGTTATTTGTACATATAAAATATAACATAAATTTTTTTCGAGAGTAAAATTCAAATGCCGTTATCAAATGATAAACCTAGCATATGAGAAATGTCAATAGTTGAAATGTTTTATTTGAAACTAAAACTAATACTAGTCTTCTATATTTTTTTCTGGAATTCTTATTAATTTCTCATGATTAAAATATTAATAATAATTCTGTTTTGTGTTTAGATTTAGAACGACCTAACGATTATTACATTTATTTTGAATGCTTCTGTTAATATTTTACAAATCATACCATAACAGTTCATAAAGTTGTTGATTGGGGTTTTGAAATTGTTTTGGGGGTTTTGACTTTTACGAAACCGTATATGCGTTTGTACCATTCAAAGGGAAAGATTTTAACTAGAAACGAAGGAGCGTAATGGAACCAAAGGAATGGTCATGTCAAGTGAAGAAATTTAGTTATTTAGTTCCCTCGGTGACCTTGCCCTCTTTTAAGTCTAACAGTATCTGATTTAACCATTTACAGAAAAAAAATATATCATATAACATTAGTTTTCTTTTTTTAAATAAAAAAGAACAATTTGTAATGAAACAATTGATTATTTATGCATACTTATATATCCATACATGTGTAAAGTTGATACGCCCTTAAGACAAAATATTTGCATAACGTTAAACAAGTCCCCCCCCATATGTTTTAAATTACAAAAATATTTTGGTGAATAAAGATATTGGTAACAATTTGTTAATAGTACTTAAGTTACAAAAAATGATTCTAAGACTAACTTATTAGAAAATTTTAAAAAATAAAAATTAATTGCATGTATATTCTTAGAGTTGGCCAACTATAAAAAAAAAGGTTTATTATATATAAAAATATATATATATATATATATATATATGTTAGAATATTTTACTAGTAATTGACGTCAATATTTTATAATTTAGAAAATTAACCCCTTTGGGGTTGTGAGGTCCGAAATTGCTAGCTTATCCCTTCCAAAGAAAAATTTATTTTAGTTTTTGCATTAAAAAAAAATATTGTTATTATTGTTGAAAAACCTAAAGCATTACTTAAACAAATTTCACAAGTCCTCAATTAATGAAAATACGTAAATTCAAGTTCTTTGGTTATTTTTTATTTTCACTTTAACATTGCGAACAACGCTGAAATGTCTGGACTTGAAAATGAACTTGAAGTTACAGTTTGAAATTCTAGCTTGTATTTCCAGCTTGAACCAGCATAAGCTGAGATATATACAGGTTGGAATTAGTAAATGAACAGAGTCCTTTTACAAGTTTAAACACTTCTGTTCTGAGTTTATAAGTAATATATTTCTATGTAACTAAGCTCTGAAACTGCAATTTCTTTGAAAATAAAATGTTATATATGTTAAATAAGTCAATTGATGATTTCACTTTATAATAACTAGAAATAAAATGAATTGCTATTCGTTTTAAAAAGACTGTTTGAATCTATACTGTTATAATTTACTGACAAGCTAAAGTTTAGTTATAATTAAAAGCAAATTTAAATTTTTACATTTATAAAGACAGTACATATTTTAACATAGTTAACTCAGTAAAATAAAACAGTGACTTTCTTTTACCTGGTTCAAGAGTTGTCAAAATACGTTTGAAGACGAGGCATGATGAATGAAGATGATGTTTTTTTATAAATTTAGAAAGAAAAGAAATGTTAGTGAAGCCACATCTTAGTTCCACATCTTAGTGAAGCTTCAGTATTAAACTTTTCTCTTTTTTAAATAACAAAAATAGTACAAACTACATGATGACAGTTAATGCAAAAACATAATTTTTTAGAAAACTTTTCGAGGCTATGTCATCATGACAAAACTCGGTTCCGAACTATAATTATGTTAGGCAGGCACCGTTAGAAAGCCTACGGCCAGAGTCACCTGACGCTGTTTTCGGACTTGAACGCTAGGGTACAGCACTTTCCGGCAGTAAGTTTTATCTACTTCAAAAGTAAAATACATATGTCGGTACACGTTCATTTATGTTTCTTACTAATTCATTTAATTCACTTACACAAACTGATTTATAACTTTTACTACTATCTATTGATACTACCTTTTATACAGTAATAGAATCATATTACCATTAAACCTAAAGGAATTAGGTTTTCATAGGTGCACTTGATTACAAATGTCTATTGGTATGTGAGCCCATCTCAAATGAAATTTCTCTAAAAGACAAATTTTCGACTAGTTCCTATTGTTTTAATGCTTCTTGGATCACACTTCCTTTCGATACCAACAACCAGGATAAAAATTAACTCAACAATTAATTACAATGTGAAAACATTGGCATAAAGGATTTAAATTTTTTTTTCAGAGAAAGAATTTACTGATCTAACTTATCAAATTTGGATTATGATTAGTTCTATAGGTTTTATAATTCTAACACCTATTGAAATCATACTGATAATAATTGAAGTAATAACAACAATAAGGTAACTTTACATACATTATTACTTTTATAATTATTTATTTGAAATACGACTTTTAAATTATGTTAGCTGAGATTTGGGTTTAAATTTCATTACGATTGGTGTAAATGTTAAGTAATTTTCACAAAGAAAATAACAAAATATTTTGAAAATGCTTTTATTGAAATCTGAGATTATTTATCGTGGATGAAGGAACTTTCAGTGTCCTATTTCACTTCAATTTACTGACCATTTTTACTCATGCTTACAAAATAGAAATATTACAAAGTTGCTGTAGTACTTAATTTCTCAGCTTAAACCTACAGCCATGCCTCGTCATAAAAATTTGACATCGCCTTGTCGAAGGCTAACATACTCTATTACGTCAGGGATTGATCGCCACGTTCAGGACCAAGTCTGAGATTTCTTTTCCCGTCTTTTCTACAATGTAATTAGTGTTTCATGTCTGGCATATTTTATTATTATGGCTTCACTCTGTATTTTCTTTCTTTTTTATACAAGTAGATCAATAGGATGGGTTCCAGGCAAAACAACAACTCCCTTTGAACGGGCAGTGGAGTCCCAGGATACATCTATGTTTGTTGTACACAAATCCTCACGCCAAATTGGCGCACCATTTTGTATTACCGAATATACTGTCATTGCCTAGGTACGCCTCTTGCTTGATCTAACAGTAGACAAGTTCAGCTTTATCCATTCTAGTACTTTAACTACTATTTTATTTACCTGCCATATACCATCCTAATGTCCTGCAAGTAGCCACGTATTTCCTACACTGTAATATATATCTCCCATAGGGACCTTCTAGCTGCAAGTAGTAGGCTATTATATCTGTTTTTTGTCTTCTGAAGTGGCCTTTTATCAATTGCCCACTTAAATTTTGCGCCCTTTAACGTCTGTTGCAATAACCAGGGCAACTCAATTTTCAGACAGAATGATCCCCCCAGGGATCCTCAGTCTACTTACAATATCGTTGTATGTGTTCCACAACAAGGAGCCGAGAACGGACCTGTTATAAACACCACAAGTCGTGCTGATAGTCTATTGTCTTCCAATTTTTACATAAATATTCTGAAAGTAGCTCATTATTTCAGATACAAAATATTTCCGTACCTGTTTCGGTGAATTACTGACCTCCTCAAGTTCTTTAACTAACGACTTCCAGCCAAAGTACGCTATTGACCATGATTTTTACATCCAGAGTGACCAAGTCCAGATGCCACGATTTATCTATGATCCACTTTCAACTATCCATTTCTCTTTTGACTAACAAACATCCTTAGCGCTGACTTATATATTCCATTTCGGAATTCATCTTTAATTTTACATTGGCAGCCCTTACACTTCAGAACTAACTACGGTTTTGGCCCTAGTACTAGTATCGCCCCCATGGTGTTCATCAAACATAGGGGTCTCTGTACAAATATTATACTTGTTATTTTTGAGCTTCTCAATTAATTCAGTTTGGCTGTTTTTAATCAGTGAGATAGTACCTCTCTATAAGTAAGTTATTCATCAAATCCGTATTCGTAGTTTTCTTATATTTTTCTCAATTAGTGTCTTACGGAGATGAAAATATAATTTCTGGTTGTTTATATTGAATAACTTTAAATTTTAGACAAGCTCTAATAGATTCTAGTTAGTCATATATGAGATATATTAATGGTGGATTGAAGCCATTGGCTAGTCAAATTGTCTTCAACTCCACCACTTTTGACAAACAAAACATATATTTTTATTTTATCTATATCTTCAAACCTTTCAACACGTTTCATAACACATATTTATTAAAATAATGTTGGATTAAAACCTATAAAGGTTAAAGTACTATAAAATATAAGTAATTTATTAACAATATAACTTAAATAATAGTAGAAATAAAAGTATGATACAATTAATTAAATTTTCTTTAACTTTCAGTTCATATTATTTATTTCATTTCCACGCCGTATTTTCTTCCTGTTACCTAAGTTCAGACAAAAACGAATTTAGTTTTGACTTTCATCTTTACTTAATGACTAAGCGAACATTCAAAGTTATAATATAAAGTAACTTTTTGTATTTTCACTTTCTTTTGAACTTTCTGCAAAACTTTCCCTAGCATTTTTATAAAATATAGACAACGATTGTGACCTTTCAAAGTCTATTTCTAATATAAAATTAAGATAAACATTTTAGAAAATAACAAAATATGAATTATTAAATTTTACAAATATATTAACAATGCAATATTTACAACATACGAACAGTTAAGTTTAATAACGTTAACCTCTCATTATTTAGGTTTTGAAGGCCTTTTTAAGTTAATTCGCTCCAATTAATATGATGCTTAGAATTAACGAAATTAGAAAGAAAGTCGTATTTAAATGTTTCAATAAAATTTTATTATAGCATTTTTCTTTTTTATTATTTAAGATTGTATACAACTCAATTCCCTCATATTATATTTATTTTCAGAGTAAATCAAAACACTCTTTAGGTTGAAATTTAAAGGAATTTAGCTAATCAAATAATTTAAAAAACATTGAATTACAATAGCAAGGTAATTAAAAACATTCATTCAATTCAACAAAGGTTGAGAAGAAAAAATAATGTTGTAAATATCAAAATAGTTTTCCTATATAAAACCAAATATGGAGTTTTCGACATTACATTGCAGACAGAATAACTTATTCTTAACAGTCACTGGATTTTCCGAAGTCAGATGAAGTCAGAAGTCAGACAAATTGGAATTAATAACACCAGACCTTTTGTGTAGTATATCTGTAAAACGGCTAGATTTTAATTGTCCAGTTCTGGACAGGAAGTTATTTGAATCCCTAGACATTTTTTGGAATAGTGGAGGACAGACATAAAATCAAGGCAAAATCATCTCACGGTTTGTCTTGTCTGTGAATGAAGGTGGACAAAAATCTATTTAGTTTGAAAGCATACCAAGGACAGTTAATAGTGGTCCTTCTATCAATCCTCTTACATGACGGGATTAATATTGCTCAACGCCCTTCATTACCCCCCCCCCCCAATAAAGCGAAAGATGTGTCAGCCTAAACGTTAAAATAGTATGCCAGTTTGAAATTAAACCGTTTAGTGAGTTAAACCAAATTTGATACTGCAACTTATTGAAAAGAAAAAATTACGAATAATATTTGTGTGAAGAGTACAAACGTTTTTATAAATTCAAGACAGTTAAAAAGTTACAATTCAATTAAATCCTAATAAAATTTATACATTTAGAAGCTTCTTAAAATTGTAATACTAAAAATTATTGCAATTGAAAATTGCAAATTTCACTATTAAAATATTGTGTGTGTGCATGTAATTTCACTATAAGAAGTTACTAAATTCAAGAAAATCAAAGCTTAAGAAAGAGAATGATGTTACAGATACAGAGTGTTTCTATAAGGATGCAACAATTAATATAATCTGTATGTATAAACCAGTGGTATATTATATACCATAATTTGTGTGTGGTGACTATAGTGTACTCGAGGTTTATAGTCTTTATAGTCTCTAACCGTTGAAATGACTTTGTTATGCACTAGTCTCACGTAAGCAATTATTCTTTTGTGTCATGTCAGTACTGTAACTTTCCAAGGATGAAAGTATATTTATCATTTTATGTTATTTTTGTAATTTTCTTACAAACTTGTGAGTTAAGAGTTTCGTTTTAAGTTTCCTCAATCAGCAGCTTCAAACCAATCAACAATATTTCGTAAAAATTAATGTATTTCGTGACATAGATTTCCCATCATTATTACCTATCGACATTCTTGATGGCGTTTTTAAAAGTTTAATTCTATCACGGAGAAAATCGCTGAGAAAGTTATCCTTACAGATGGGACTGACAAGGAATACTTGTTTTCATGACTGCAACAAAGGTAAATCTGCATCCCTGTGGTGTCTGTGTAGTTCATGAGCTATTACAACCCAGATTATGGAAATAACTTTCATCATCTGTTGTAAAAGAAAAACAACGCAATATAGTTGCGTCCTTTATGAAACACACTGTATATTAAATTCCCGATTAGTTTTATTATATTTAAGCTTTTTATATAGTTTTTTATAAATCCTTCTATTTTAGTATGACATATTTTAATTACTTCACACGACAAAGGTGAATTACCGTTAGTACATGTTTAATTATGGGCGAAGTGCTAGTATTTCCTCTCACCCCTTTCCATATTATTTAAAAACAGTAAATCTTAATGAAATTATGTAAGAAACCTGAATGAAAGCTCCGCTTCGATCTACCGTCATTTAAACAAGGACAAGGTATAAACTCTACCTTTAATTGATGCTAACACAGACATAAATGATGCTTTTATACAGTGACAACATGGTATCAACCTTTGTCACAGGTTGTGTCACATAATACTAATTATGTTTGCACAACCATTGCAATTAGATATCAAAGCTCATATCGTTATTTACCCTTAGCTATAACATCTGAATCCAGTTAATCTATAAATATAGCAAAATGCATATTAACTCCATTTACCATTGTCATATTAAACGGTTAAATAAATATTGAGCTTGACTTGTGAGAAAAAAACACTTAAAAATACAAAACTTATATACAAATGCTCACATATAATACTTTTCAATTAACCGCGTTTCAGTGATATTGCCGCTATCTTCAGTGATACAAACCATAAACCATGTCTTCAGGGATAAACCATGTATTTAATTTGATTGTAGTAATTCTAATTAGGATTACCCTATAAATTAAAATATATTATTAAATTCGAGTGTATCAAAAATTTATAAGTAGAAACAAAATGATTTAATTAAAAATAACTTATATGAAAACAAGTAGCAACCTATTTTTTCTAACTTACCAAGGACTGGTGTTGGTGAATATTTGAAAACAAGAAGGAAAAGAATGTTTAATGAACTTCATTACAAGCTACTACAGCTACAACTATTTTTTAAAAATATATCCTTAACCACAACTGACACATTAAATTTGATCATTTTGAAAATGCATGCACCGCGAGAAATGCCTTCATCTATTAGTGTTATTCCTTCTATTTAAGAAAGGACGAATTCATTTAAACTTTATTTATTACGCAAAAAATATCCTTTTAATACAGTCTCTAGGTAAGTAATAATTTATAAATTTTTAATATAATTTAAAGGATGTAATAATCAGGGGGTAATTTAAAACCGCCTATCTTCTTCATTTTTACGACCACTACACTTTATAATCAAATCGCCAGTTTTACAGCTATTTTTAACAACTGATATCATAATATAACTATATTTTATAGTAATTTTGTAACTATATTATTTTCTATGATATATTTTAAATTGCGACAACTGTACGTTAGGACAATATTCAGCTCTTGTATCATGCTTCTACAACGAGCATTATTTTATTTCAAAGATAATGAATAAGTTAATAGATTACTAAATAGTTATAAAAATAAAGAGAGTCTATTTTATAGCTGCAATATGGTTTTGTTAATCTATTACTATAATATAGATTGTATAACAATTTTATTTATATTATAGTTGTATAAATTACGTACTTCTAAAATAATATATGTATAACTAATAATTGTGATAACAAATAAAGATAATTTTATATATTATTTCATTTATCATTATTTGAATTTGTATTAAAATTATTTTAGCTGAATATAGTATGGTTTAAATTCGATTAACGTTTTCAAACCAGTTACATATATCTCACAGCGGAGATAATAGAATTCAAAGTAACCTGAACTTCACGTTGCCTCTCTAGGGTCAAGGTATAACAATAGTATACTAAATTTTAATATACTACAACATTTCTCTCAGCGCATACAAAAAGAAAGTGCTCAGGCTATTTAAAAATATGAATGATAACAATCGATTATACTTGAATTTATAAAACTGACTAACTTTTAAAACCAAGAATGGCAAAATTTACAAAACACAAAATTCTTGTAAAGTTAAATACAAGAGTATTAAAATCATATCAATTAAACTTATAATTTTATTACTGTTACTTTTTTGTTTAAAGTATATGTTTAGGTTTTGTTGATAATACATTTATTAATCCATGCAACGATTTAAAAAACGCAATTAAAAAAAAACTTTTACTCAAACTGTGTTAAAAATCAACATCTTAGGCAAAGGCCGGATGTACTACAACTAATAAAAATACTGTTGTTTCAAATTTCTTTCAGAACTATAAGATTGTCAATATCAGTATACCAAAGTATTTTCATGTCGCTCTGGTAATCACATGCTTCAAAGAATATTCACAGTACTCTAATATAATATTATGTACTTCTCAAAAAATAAATCCCTACGATAGTATAAAAATAAAATTGATGCATAATTTATAGTTGACTACAACACTTATTATAATTTAAATTTCAATTTTTAATTTATAACTTAGTTATAAAGTAAAAATTAAAACATAATCAATGTGACTTGGCCAACCACCATCACGTCTGGTCTACCAAGACCCAGCAATTATTTGTTGAGATGTCTGCCCAGGAACCTCTTACTCTTATCTATTATTTTCCACAATTGTTAGTAATTCTTTATCTCGCGACTCTTCACCCACAAGCATTTTCCAGTTCTTTACTTGCCAACTGTCTCATTCTACTCTATCACTACATATCCGGTACCAAAACTAGACACACCTACGAGACGAGATCTCACTAATCATCAACCTCGATTTTTTAGAGCTATTATGATCATAATAACTACAATATATAGAGACGTATGTATCATATTACATGCATCAATAATTCTGCTTGTACATGCTTGTTTAACTTACACTATCGACTGTTATACTGTGGCTTAGATTTCCAGTAACATACATGTGCACGCATGATCCAGTACCTATGTCTATTTTTCGACCATTTTTTAAACTAGACTTGTCATTCCTCCGCCACATCCATCTGATGTTGCAGATAATCTTCCGAATTTAAAGGGTTATTTTAGTGGGCTGTCAAGGTTATATCGTAGAATCACGAAATCCGAACCAGTTTTCAGTATCGAATCTTAAGTTCAATGCTTTAGTGAGAAATAAGTAGTTCCAGATAACTTGAATTAAGCAGAAAATAATTTTATGTACACTCAAATGAACAACAACAGCTTGTAATTCAACATTTAAGTTATAAGGAGAGACTTGAAGTTACCGAGCTCCTAGATTACAAAAGCTACCCTATTCCCGTATAGGCTCGAACTAATTATGAAGATACGAATGGCGGCAGAGGCCTTTGGCGAGTCAAGGGTAATTTAAATTCCACCTCCCTTGGCAGAAAAAAACATTGAAGATAAAACAAGTTAAGTTGGTATAATGGGGATGTGTTATAAGAAAAGCGCAATGTAGGACATTCAAAACTAATTGAAAAGGGGAGAAAATAATGTGGCTTAGAATTGAAACAAAATGAAAAATAGAACCTTGGGATGAAATTGTACAAGATGTGAAACCAGATTTGTTTTATACTCAATGGAGAGAGTTGTAGAATTTAATTAAACAGGCAAGCGGAAACAAACTCTGATATGTTAAAAGAAAGATTAAAATGCCTTGCCATGAATGATAAAAATTACTAAGTATTAAGTAATAAATTTTATAGAAGTGAATATGAGATGGATACATATTTCTCGTAATATATTTCTTCATTTTAGAATTTTTTTTGTCACAAACATTTATTTACAACATGCATGTCTAACATACTATATTAGTGAAATAAGCTATGTTTAGGCATTGCCCTCCCTTTATCACAAACGAATGCCTTATGGATATATTCTTCTCAGTTTTCTAATAATGACTATTCTTTAATTCAACTTAAGTGAAAATAAATTTTTGACTCCGCCTTGTAAAGCCTTATACAAAATTGTTCCTAGTTATGTTGATTAAGTTCAGATTAAATACAAACAGTGTGTTCTTAGACGATGACAGTTGTAATACGAAACTTTCGTAACAGTAACAAAATAATACAAAACTAATTACAGAATTAAAATGTGCAAAAATACACTTTATTTAATAGGGTTGAAATTATAATCCCATCTATTATTTTCCTTGTGTAAAAAAT